>VZTO01026427.1:10182-67852 GCA_013400615.1 Syrrhaptes paradoxus | reverse complement strand
CTTTCTCTTTCTCTTTCTCTTTCTCTTTCTCTTTCTCTTTCTCTTTCTCTTTCTCTTTCTCACTGATTGGGAAGGCTTATTTCTTAAACACCAGTCAAGGAATTTGGAGGTGACACTGTCTTGGGAAGAATCAGAAAAGCCAGTGAGAAACATGAGCAGTACTGAACAGGCAGGCAGGCCTTGCCAGGTTGGAAAAATGAGCAGAAAATAACAAAGTGAGATTTGACTTGTTAAAACACAAGTTTAAGCTCTAGGGGAAAACATGAAACATGGTTTTGATGTTTTGAAGTGGAACACTGTTGTGCTAAAGGAGCATGTTGGAAGGTGGGCAGCACTTCACTGACTGGCTTCAAAGAAGGTTTAAAACATAAGGCACTATGGAGAGACTTCAGGTCCCAGGGAAGGAGACAGTAATTCCTGTTTCCGTGAGACTCGATCTGTAACTGGAATTTTGGGCTGGTTCTGATCTCTCAGTTGCTGGAAAAACAGAGGTAATTTGGCTAGAGTTCAGTAAAGAGCAGCAAAGATGGAGCTGGAAGGGTGCTAGACTGTCGGTTGTGCTTTGCAAGAATTAAACCTGGCTTGCTTGGCAGTGACACAGCCAAGGAAGAGATGCAATAGTCTGCAGCTGTGGAACATGTAAAGACCAAGGCAGGAGAAGAATTACTCACAGTAGTAACCAGGAACTCTTCAAAGGGAAAAACATTCCTGTGCTGTGCAATAATTTCCAAGAGGAACAGTGAAGATAGGATTGTTTGGAGCAGTTGACATCAAACTGAAGTAGATCAGATTGCGCAGAGCCTCTTCGGCCGGCACTGTCTCTGGTTTACAACACTGAAAATACTAGAGCAGCTCCAGGCTCAATGGGCAAAACTCTGCGTGAGCATACATGCGTGAATCGCAGCTTGACCCATTTTCTCTGCTATTTATGGCAAAACAGCCTGCCGCACCTGCCATAGCCTGTATGCTATTTATGACCGTATTTTGGATAGCAGTGGCATCCGTGTATACGTGCCTGTGTTTCTGCATGAAATTTGGGCGTTGGGTAGGAGCCAGCTGCCTTCACTCCTGGCAGTCTCCTTGCATGCCCCATGCTTAGCGGGGAGGAGATGGTGGGGTGGGCTGCATGGGCAGCAGTGAAGTGCCTCATCCTTCCCCAACCCATGTCATGGATGCCAGTGTGTGAACCAGGAGGGCACTCCCCATGGTCTTCTTTTGGGTTTTGGCTTCGCAGCATGGAGCCAAGCCGGGCACAGCAGTTCACCCTCCAGTGAGGTGTCCCAGGAGGATGCCCAGGGCATTTCTGTTAGCAGGCACTCAGTCCACGGGGCAGGTGAGAACTGGGGCAAGGGGGGCTAAAAAACTCCAGACTGCAGTTCCTGTGGACATGAGGTCTTCACCGATGTTTCATTGCAGACCAGCACCCGTTGCCCTGCACCACTTGCTGACATAGAAACCAAGAGGAAGCTCTCCGAGGGCCCACATGCCCTAGGCAGATAATAACCATTGCCTTATCTAGAAGCAGAGCGTTAGCAGACGCCTGTTCAGTGCCCAGCTTCTGGGCTATGGCTGTGAGCCACACTGTAACAGGGTTTCTGCTGAAGCAGGTACGTGTTTAGTGAAAGTTAATGTCATTTCAGGAGCTCTACAAGGCATCTGGAGCAAGTCATAAGGATGGCTGGTCACTGCTGACTTTGCATTTGCGCTGGTGATTTAGAAGAAAAGCTTAATAGCACATTGTGATTAGCCAAGGCATCCAGCCTTCCTTGCCTCCTTTTACTTCAGGCAGCCAGACCGGATAACGTAACACCAGAACAACGGAAGACTATAAATACTCAAGACCTTTTTTGCTGCTTGTTTGTGTATCTGTCAAGTTATCACAGTGCAAACGCGGACAGTGCTGATGGGCAAAGAGGTAACGGAGAGAAGACAGAAAACCAGACATACAAATTATTTCAGATAACATGGGAGCAACTTCTGCACTGGAAAGAACATTATCTGGAGCCTTAGGCTTTCGTTTCAGCATGCTTGATGTATATAACTCGTAATAATGTATGTGGGATAACAGCAGTGATTTCTGGGGCCAGGAATAAATTTGGGATTAAAATGAGATAAGTATCCTCAGTTGAGGCGGTTGAGAATTCTGCCTGTCTCTCTTTACAGCACAGACATCATTCCCTATCTTGTGACCTTTGCAGCAACCCATCTGTAAATCCTTGGAAAGGGGTGCTGTCTCCGGTGGGAGGGAGGAGCCTGCCTCTCCTATTAGGAGCAGACCTCACGATTGCTCTCCCTTTGGAGCAGGGCTTGGGTTTGATGTTTTTTGGTGGGGTTTTTTGGGGTTTTATTGTGGGTTTTTTTCTTTCTGGAAGCTGAGCTGGCAGCTTCTTTTGGATTATGTTTATAGTACCCTAGCGTGCTATAGCTGATGAAATATAAATGACGGAGTCGATTCTGAGGGCTGTAAAATAAGTCTGGTGCTGGAAGTGCAAAGGCAAATGTGCTTTTGCTTGGTGAAGTATTTGTTGCTTTTTTAAAGGGGTCATTATTTCAATTTTCATGTGAGTTTTCATCACTTAATGGAACAGATTATTTTGCACATTTGCACAGCTTTTGAGGTAAGTGCTGGAACATAATACTGAAATAGTGCTCCTGCTTAATCCTTCCCGTGAACAGCACTGCCAACTTTGTTCACTCAGACTGTGGAGACAGGCAAGGCAAAGGTCAGACACCACCAAAAAAATTGTGAAATCCAGGATTTACACAAACACAGGGCCTCACAGCTTCAGAAACTGTTAGTGTCTTTCCTGAGCCTCACACTGCTCCATGTCTGGGTCTCCTGGAGCTTGGAGACTCCCTTTTGTTCAGACTTAGATTGTCCATGGGGGGTTTCCTTGGCACATCTGGATGTGGGTCTTCAGCTTGCAGCTGGCCGAAGGCTGAAGAGGGGATAGGTCATCCTCCCATATCCCAGAGGTCCCACCATGCTCAGAAGTTAGCAAACATTACAGGAAGATAATTTTTTTTTTTGCAATGAAAACTGTCATTAAAAGAGGAGCATTTCACCTCACTTCCAGTTCCAGCAGCTCAGCTTGGACTTTAAGGGGTGGGTTTTATTTGAAGGATTTGCCAGTTTATGCCAAACCCAGCATGGGTTAATTCCCTTTGCTGCTGACTGGAAAGCCCAAGTCAATCTTTTCCTGAGACACATGCTATATTTAGTCAGGAAATGATAAATAATGCTATTTGAAGTACATTCTGCTTCTTCCCCTTTCCTCCCCCAACACTTCTCCCTCCAAAATAACTACTTAGTATAAATAATTTGTACATCTAACCTGAATATTCCTTGCCTACTTAGGTGTGCTTGCTTTCTGTCACTACACAAAAAGTCACTAAGTGGGTTGAAAGTTGTTATTTTATTGATGTACAGTATAAATAAGTCACACGACATGAGATGATTTGTGGCTGATGTTTGCATGCGTGATTCTCTGTCCTCTGTTTTCTTATCCCACGTGCTTTTATCGCTTGAACTATTCACCTTAAGAAGTGAATTAACTGATATTTGAAGGGAAACTTTCCACCATTTGCAGGAAAAAAAACCACTATCTGCTATTGTGTGCCTGCAGTTCCTTGCTTTGGCTTTGCATTTGTTGAAATGCCTGCATTTTTTTTTTTTGGTCCAAAATACATAGATTGCTGCCTTTCTGGTAAAGCAGCATTTTTTATTTAATTAAACATTAGGTAATGATGATATAAGAGATTTTTAATTTGTTTCTCATCTGTGGAGATTTTTTTTGAACAAAGCAAAATGTCTTCTTTAGTAGGGAATTTTTGCTGTGGAAACAAAACACCTTCCCCTTAGTATACCTCCAAAGTGATGGTATTGATTTGGAAATCATAAGAAAATCTTTATTCCTTTCAAAAACCATCTTTTGCTGAAGGAAGTTTTCGACAGGCTCCCATAGGCGCAAACATCTCACTCACCATCGCTTGAGAAATCCAGATAAAACCTTGGATTTATCATCTATTAAAATCTTTTAGGCCAGGTGGTTTTGATGGAAATCGCAGGAGACAGATCGTACAAGTTATTCAATAATGTTGGGCTGCAGGATGTTTGCATCAGAGCAGTGTAAGGAGGTTGTAAATCAAAGGAGAGCTGGGCTGTGTGTCAGCAGCAGGTTAGCTGCTGAGCCCTCACGCAAAGGCCAGAGCTCATGCATGTAGCAGGGGAGCTCTTTGGTAAGTGGTGTTTGGCACGGAGAGTCAAGGTTAGTCTCATAAGGGGGAAAAAAACAGACAAATCATCAGTTTTCAGTTTCAATTTTTCTGCAAACATTGCCTTGCAAGTTTATTTATTTATTTAGTGAGAAGACCAAAAATAGTTTTGTACATACAGACAGGCACTGCCTGGCTACTGGTTCTGGGTATTGAATATATCTGTTTGAATTAATCTTTCAAGGAGCAAAACAAGTTAGGGAGGAGGAGGAGAAGGAGGAAGAACAGTGCTAGTGGTATGGGAACAAACACTTCCCTACTTGGAGCCTAAATCGAGGACTTGGGGATTTGAGAACCTTCCCAGCAGGGATCTCTACCAGGAAATAAGGAGAAGGAGGAAGAGACTCCATCTAATTTCCAAGGCTGGGATTCAGAGCAGCTCCCTAAAAGTGAGTTATCTGGTCTAGGGCTCTCTTCAGAGTCAAGGTAGAGCGGTGGTTGCTTTCATCCCACCATGATGGAGACGTCCAAGGTAAGCCTCAGGAGTTGCCCTCTGAAAGCACTTGTCTCTCCCCACTGATTCAGAGGAGTCTGCATGACTGGCTTGGGATTGGCACCAGTTTCTGACAACTGGTGTTAGGTGAGCTGAATTTTACCCTATTGGGCAGGTTTTCAACAGGGTTTAGTCCCACAGAGGTGTATTTACCTCTTGGAAGTTTTCAGAAGCACTGTAATGTGTCACCTAAGTGACACTGAAATCATGGGTAGCTGAAGATCTGTCCTTCCTTTGAGAGGAATTTATCTATATGGAGATGTATATATTTGTATCCTATAAAGGATTCGTCAGGACCCTTCAGCATGCATCTCCAGTCCATTTGAAAATCTGCCTCTGAGACAATTTTGCAAGCATCAAATTCTGTAGGACACGTTGCCTTCTACAGCACCTTTCATGATCCACTGCCTAAAACTGTACTGGGGCTCAGTGGAAACACCATGTTCAGGAACTTCAGCATAGTTTTTCCAATTAAAATGAGAAGGGTACGTTCTTCTATGGCAGCTTGATTTGGAGAAGAAGACCAGTAGTCATTTTATGAGATGTATCATTAAGATCTTTAATTCCCACTACTGTTTGGGACGTGAGCATTTACAGCACATCAGTTCATCCCTTCACTGAAGAAAGACCGAATCCAAAACAATTAATTTAAATTCAATGTCCCTGTCACAACCAGTAACTTAAATTGGGTATCTCAGCATGTAGTGGCAAGCGCAGAAATACATTCTCCTCTGTAGCCAAGTCTGAGAAGGGGCTAAACACTCACAACTCCTACTGCAGAAAATGGAAGCTAAGAGGATTAACAACACGTAACATATGTTTGATATTTAGGGGAATTTCCAAAGTCAGTAGGGCTGTTGTGGACTGATGGCCATCAGTTGTGTGTGTATGTATGTATGTATGTGTGTATGTATGTGTGTGTGTATGTATGTGTGTATGTATGTATGTGTGTATGTGTGTATGTATGTCTGTCTAGCAGAATCTTCTGCACAAGTAACCAGTGATCCTGCATATGAACACGTGCTTGTTTGTAAATATCCTAAGTCAGTTAAAAAATTACTTCTGTAGGGGCAGCTGTGATCAGAATGTTTATCAACGCCTGATCACTATGCCCTCTGCTTGCAGAAAAAAAAAAAAAAAAGCGCCATTTTCACTCGCTTCAAATTTATTTGCACTTTTTAATGCACTTTGTCTTGGATTTTCATGTGCTATTGAAAAAAAATTCTCTTCTGCCTCTGCAGTGTCCTCCCCTTAATCCTCTCTTACTTCCAGTAGCCAGAACAGCACCTTTGTACTGCAGACAGGTACTGATGGTTAGCAGGAGGGTTTCCGCTTTGCATTGCAGATTCCACAGCTGCATAATCTCCTGGCTAAGCAGCAGGGTGATACGCAGTGAGCTGGGGGAGAGCTGGGAATTTGGTATTTCTTACCTGTTCTCCAAGTCTCTTTCATGACTCTGAAGAGACATGAAGAAGGGTGTTAAAATAAAGAGGAAGCAGTTTATTCTTTCTTTTCCCTGATGCTGCTGAGATTGCCAGTGAGTATTACCTGAGCAGCAGCTAGCAAGTTTCCGCAGGAGTTTGTTGATGGAGCAAGTAAGTAGCGGTAGCTGTGAATAAATCATTTATGTGTGCACCGCAGCCTGCGCTTCAGGGATTGGCGTTAACAGTGGCGCACTTTCAGACAAACAGAGGAAAAGGCTTTCACCCAACTTTTTACCGAAACCTCAGAGGAATAAAACAGGTCAGCAGTGAATATTAAATTAACTTTTGGCCATCTTCCAAAGTGATCTGGCCTAGTTAGGAAACATCAAGAAAGAAGAAAGCTTTGCTTCTTCACATCCTGATTTCTCCAGGGAGAGGAAAGGAGATCTGTGCGTGGCATTACAAAGGCAACCTGATTTTATAAACCAGCAGTTCTTCCATGCACACACAGAGGCTGCCTCGTGCAAAGCTGCATAACACCTGCATGCCCTTTTTTTGCAGTGCTGCAGCAATATTTACATCACATGGACTGTTTTAATGCTAGCTTACATATGCTGGTGAATAGGACTAGATCAACAGGGTATTTATTCAGTTTGCAAGACCATCAGTACAGCTTTATCAGCTGGGGCGTAATGTGGCTTTCCTGCCCTCCCCTCCCGGGTGCATGTGGTAGGATTGGTCCCTCACTGGAGAATGTACATCTCCTTCCCCCAGCCCAGTGAAAGCCTAGCAAGGCTGACTCCAGTGGAGACTACTTAGCAGACACAGAGGTACTGCATGGAAATACCACCCTCCATTTTCTACATTTTGTATGTTTGTCCAAAACATGTAATTTGTTTCAAGAAATTATGCTTTTTCAGTATAAGCCTGGCTATTTAAGGATAAAGGAACAGTGGGGTTAAACCATCAATACCTGTTGGCAATCCCATGAAGAAAATGAAGAGCTCTGTTATCTGTTCCTAGGGAAAGAGGGGGATAGGGGCGAGCTCTTTGCTGGAGTTGCTGTTAATCATCCTATTTAGAGGTGTGTGTAGTGAGAGAGACAAATGAGCCACCGGAGAGCCTTGTGCCTCCCCAGCATCTCCCAGGACGTGCCAGGAAAGATTTCCTCTGGGCCTCCCATGGGACCATGTTCAGCACGGCTAAAGAGGGCTAGTGTTCATTAGCCCAGTTAGATCTCCTGCAGGGAGCAAGGCTACTGAAATGGAGTGGTAATGAATCCACACAGCCGCCTTTCCCCCTCATATAAGTGTTTCCTTCACAGGACTTGGGTTTGCTTTTGGGGGAAGAGAGTCCCCGGTGAGGTGGGGCAAGGCAGCTCACGGTGGAGGGAAATAACACGTCTGCCTCTTCAGCCTCTCGCCCCACTTGCTTGTTGTTCTTCAAGCGCTCGGTCAGGCAGCTGGGGTTAGTGCTGTGGGTATTTGTCAGGATGGGCTGAAAAGCTCCCATGCAAAATAGGGAAAATGTTTCAAGGATGCAGCTTCCTCTTGCTTCTGTGGTCAGAAATTAGGTTAAAAGGTTTTAATAGAATTGGTCAGAAAATGTTGCGATGAGTGGGTTTGGGTTTTTTTTGGTTTTGTTTTTTTTTTTCTTCCTGCAGCAGTTTTCAACACCAATGTAGAAGCCACAAAGTAAACATTTCTGACATGTGTCTTCAGCTAAAATTCAGAAATGCTGCTGCAGGACCGTACAGGAACTGTATTGCTTCCCATTGCAGGGCGACCTTCTGGCTGGCTACGTGCTGGGGGTACTGGTGTCCCCACCGCTTGTTAGGAAAATGCCCACTCCCCGTGGTGGTGGTCCTGGGGGGCAGCGTGGATGAGGAGCCCAGCTCCCGGGGAAGAAGGTGGCACGGGGCAGCCACCCTGACCTCCTGCCGTGGGCCACCACCACGTTTCCACATTTGTCCTCTCCAGGTGCTGAATCTTTCCAGTCCCAGGGAAGTTTCTGATGGGAGAAAAACTTTGCACAACTGATCTTATTGGGTCAAACACATTATTTTCTCCAGGATGGCAGTTATGACAGGTTTTTAAAATTTTTATTAACCCTCAATAATTTCACAAGCTCAAAGTTGTGAAAGTTTCCCTGAGGAGGGCACAGAGGTGCCGAAGCACCCAGCTCTCCCTGTGGACCCCATCCAGGGCTCCTTCTCCTCACACCCCATCCGCCACCGGGAACTGTCTGGGTGCCCATGGCCATGGCAGACAAACCTGGCCACCTCCAAGGCTTTAGAGATGTTTGCGACCTCGACCAGGTGTAGGCAGTGGGCTTTCTCCCCAAGGTTGAAGGGTGAGCTGCCGAGCCACCAAACCCTCCGTTATTTTCCACATCTGGTTTGATTCTCTGCAGATAAACAGCAGCCTTGCCATTAACAACAAAAACTTAATTCACTGAGGTTTGTTCAAGCACTGAGAGCAAATATTTTTCCTGTACAGCTTGGGGTCATTTTAAGGGAAAAACAGGGCCGGAGGTATATCGCCCCTTTAAAAATTATTATTACTTCCTAGAGAAAATAAAACGTAAAGCACCTCTTCCTTCCATTTGTGAGGTTATTTTTATGGAAAAATTGCTGGCTTGGGAAGGAAACGTTGCTTTGTGCCTGACTTGTTTTTTTGGCGGAGGTTTTGAATAAATGTATGGATTAATTTACCTTTTTCTTTTCTTTTTTTTTTTTTTAATGAAAATGCTCATTCGTAAGTCATACCTCAGTAAAACCCTGAAGAAATATTTGGTCTGCTTTTCTGTCATCCTCTGCCTCTCGGTGCCGGGGGTTACAAACAAAGGGAGGGGATGAAGCAGCCGGTGAGTACCGCAATTGTAAGTATTTTAGGAAATGTCCGTGGCTGTATAAGCTGCTGATTCCCCTCACTGCTGCTTGGGAGGGTGAAGCCCCTATGTAGGTCACATTCTCCAAGGCTGCTGCCTCCCTTCCAGCCAGACGTGCTGTTGACTTGGGCTGTCTTAGTGCATCAAAGAGCCTCTGCTATGCTCCAGATCCCCTTCTGAACTCGAGCTGCGCCGCTCAGCTCTTCTTGTAATCGCTGAGGTGGGTAACCTGAACAGAGGAACTGGAGCGTTAATCACAGCCTTTCTGGTTCCCTGAGAATGAACCAGAAGAAAATCTCTCATTTTACCATTGCTGTTGTTTGTTATTTTTAAATCTTTGAAATCTCTCCCTAAATCTCTTTTCCCGCCTTTTCTCTTTTTTTTGGTTTCTGTGTGCCATGACCCAGTTACCATTATCAACCATCATATGCAGTGAACCAGAAGAGGCAGCTAGCACTTTTTTTTTTTTATTATTAAAAAATACTTTTAAGAGAACAAATGGAGACCCATAGAAAATGAAAATAGGAATACCGCCAGAGAATGTTTCCCTCTGCTGCACAGTGATAATAACATTGGAGGTGTCATTACGTGATGGAGCAGCGCTTTGAACAGCCAGTGGGTTTGGGGTAGGGACTGTTCCTTAGCTGAAAATGTCTTTTTTCTTCCTTGCTGTTCTGAACAGCATCACCTTCAGACAGGGGATCAGAAACTAAGAGGCTGGAAGTATGCAGCTGACAATTCTTAGGAAATGTAAGGAAGTGTTGCAGAGAGGAACCAGTCATTTGCTTCTCTTTGCAGCAGTTTCCATGTCTGGCATTGCAATGCTCAGCCTTGTGAGCAGCTCAGCGTGGGGGGCAGCTTCTGCCAGCCTTGACCTGTCCAGGAGAGCAGCACGTGTCTGCTCTAATTGGGAATTGCCCGATGCGCAGCGAGTCGCAGCCGCTGGGCTTGGGCAGAAGGAGATGCTCAGCATATGCTGGCGAGAAACAGCTGGTTTCAATCACATCTGTGGGTCTTTATCCTTTTTCTTCCTAGCAAATTTTACCTGTTGTGATTTTTTTTCCTTTGCTGGACAGGTTAATTCTTAAATTCTTCCACCTCTCCCAACCATGGCAGAATTGTTCCCGGTGTCTTTGTTGTTAAGCCAGAGCAGAAGCCAAGTGAAGAAACCCAAGCTTCTCCGGGGCAGGAAAGTGTTAACCCCTCACACGATGCCCAGCAGGAGCCAGGGATTACTACTCCCCACTCGCATTTGCTGTCTGTGGGGAGATTAGGAGGACTGAGACCCAGGCCTGGACCATCTGTGAGCCTGGATGGGGAGCAGGGAGGCTGGTTGTGCCAGCAGGTTGTTTCCCCACACCCCTTTCTCGCATGGGGTGAGGACTGCAGCATTCCGGCATGGCTGGGACTCAGTGGGTGTCCTCCAGCGGAGGAGCCCCTTGGGCACCAGGTGGCTTTGCTGAGAGGCGCAGCAGAAGATGCAGCCATGGCCCTGAGCTGCTGTGGGCTGAAGACCGCAGGCTGAGTCCCTTTTCTGACAGGGTTTCCTCACTGGCACCATTGGCAGAGGGAGGACGCTTTCCCCAAACTCCTGCAGAGCGGAGCTCACTTTCCTGCACAGAGTCACACCTCATTTTAAGAATGCCCCCTTCTTTTTTTTTTTTTTTTTCCCATTTCCAGAGCCAAAGAATGCAGTAAAACTTTCAGTAACAGGTACTTCTTATCAAACCTGATTTATGGAGTGCTTCGACTTCTCGGTGTCTGTCCTTGCTTTCTCTGAGTTGGCAAGCCTGCCTGACTATTTCATTTTTATTATTTTTTTTTGCACGTGGCTGAGAGGCTTATCCAAGCAGGGGATTCATGAAGTACCCGGAGCCCTCCCCTGCCAGCCGGAGGGCTGTGGGGTGGGAGCAGGGAGCTGGGTGATGCTCATCTTTTGGCAGGCTTTGTGACTCCTCCCTGGGGCTGGATGGTGAAGCCTGGATGATAGTCATTTGTCGAACAACACCATCAGTTCAAGCTAACCAACTAAAGATAGCTTCACGGGACAGTGGAGATAGATGGGACTGGTCTTCGTGTAATAACCTTATCTGAAATTCAGCCAGCCTTCAAAGCCAGCTGATACACTTTTATTTATTTTTTCTCTCCTTGCAAAGCATCAGTGGGAACAGGGTGGGGGTCTCCATTATTTTTTTTAAATGACAGCAGTGATATCACCTAATTGGTTTGGTGATAAAATCTGTAGAAGAAGGTTGTAAACCCTTTCTGATTTGTTCAGTTCCGCTACCATGGAGAAACAGCTCAATTTGTCTGCTCCTTGCAGAAGAAAATGCAGACTGGGCAGGATTTTTTGTTGTCAAATGAAACACCAAATGAAATAAATAAATGAATAAGACCTCAGGCAAAATGCAGATTCAGTCAAACATTTTTTGCATCAAATGCATGATCAGTTTAATAAGGGAGATCCAGCTAAATGCTTGGAGGGAGGGAGATGGTAGGAGAGAGGGTTAGAGAGCAGCAGGATAAGTCTTGTTATGTTTAGGTATGCAGTTAGCTCCTTCAGCAGTTTTCTCCGTAACGGGAAGGGTTGGTAGGATAAGGTTTGGTTTTGTTGTTAAACCTCGTTAGTGTCAAATCTATTGATGCCTGGTAAAGATTACGCTAATATGTAAGCCTTTGGGGTTTGTGTGTGTGTGCACGTGCAGCTGTGTTACTAGCAAATGCAGATCCTAACGGATTAAAGGGGGGGTCAATATCATAGATCACTTCACTCTGTGGCCAGGTTCGGTCATCTTAAAATACTGTCAGTGAATGGGTGACACCCGATGACAAAATGTCAGACATCCAAATGTTAATGACTTAATCACAGCCCCCCATTCCCCCTTTTTGTAGTCGCCCTGGAAATAATGCATGTGCCTTCTGCTGTATTGGACACAGCTCTTTTCTTCGGCCTGACGCTATTGCTGTATAGTGACACCTCCCAGTGGCACTCTGCAACATTTCACTGAAGTCCATGCAGAACTGCTTGACAGCTTTATGAAACCAAGTGCTTTCTTTGTGCAAATGAAGCCTTAAAAAAATGAAATCTAGCTTTGCAAGTACATTCGTTACAGAAATTGTCCCATTCCTCCCTCCCCCAAATATTTGGGCCCCCTATTAATTAATATTAATTGGTAATTACAGGCAAATAAGTACGTTCTAAATATATCTTCAACAATTTGTCATTATGGTATAAGTTCCCCAAACATAATCACATCCTGTGGCTCCAGAAAGCAATGTCCTGTTCCAGATGTTACTGCTGCTGTTGATGGGTTCACGTTGTGAGAGCAATCTGTCTGGTCTGTCAATGTAATGGTGTGCAACACCTGCTAGCAGTGTCCAGGGACTCCACAGATCTGGAACATGCAGCTTAAACACATCTCACTCCCTTAAATCGTAAACAACAGAATTTGGGGAGATTCAGATACAGTCCAATTATGGTGAGTGACCAGGTTCCCCACCATCAGCACAGCTGCCTCTCCTCATCTCTGTGTTCAGTGGTTTCCATTTACCTCACCTTAACACTTTTAATGGCTTTTCCTGAGTTATAGTTAGCACTACCTATAACATGTAGTTACCTATATATATATAGTGTACCTATAGCCATATGGGTGAGTATTTGTAGGGTAGTGCACGCGTTGTAACATCTCTGCAGATATAACTTGCTAAGTCATTGCAAGCCTGTTATGGGTGTGCCCTTGACTAGAACCAGTCTGTGAAACCACTTTTGTTTTGTATAATAGGGACTTTTGTGGTTCGACTGAGCTCAATTCTAAGTTTTTGTGTATGTCAAAAATATGTTCTCAGCTAAATAAATGTGTAATTACAGAACAATTAAATTAAAGGGATGCAGACCCTGGGACAGACGAGGCTGTTTTTCTTCAGCAGCTCATTTTGGGTTCAGCAGGAATGGGGTAGGTTCTGTCCTCCTGGGGAAGTGGAGCCAATGTACAGCGAATGCAGCCACGCTCTGACAATAGCTGCTCTGGAGTAGCTGCCTTGGTGGATTGTGTTCCAGAACAAATAGAGATTTTAGAAATTATTAACACTGTGCTTCTTGGATAAACCTACTTTGTTATGGAATAAAGAATCCTCATGGGAAACTACACAAAGTGGATAGAGAGAAATACCATGTGCACATCCAATTTCCCATATTAAGAAAGGCCTTTGAAATCAGTTTGCTCCAAACCAATCAAGAAGTACATCTCAGCTTAACATGAAGGGTTTGTAACATGGCTGTCTACCATTTAACGATGCATTTTTTTTTCTTAATTGGTGCAATTTGATCTGTGGACCAGCCCTTAATCATAACATGAGTTGCCTTACTCCTCCAGTAGTTGAACTGAAGCCATCCCCATGACAAAACTGGTGGGACCAGTCTAGAGTAAGATAAGATTAGTAGAAGAGCTATCAAAATTCAATCATTGAAATTAGGAAAAAAGATAGGCGAAATATGAAACATGAAGCTGCAGGGTCTTCTGTCTGGTTCAAGCCAGCGAGTGCAAAGAAATTCAGACTTGCTGTCAGCTAAAGCTCCAGCACAACCCCTTGACATGTCTATGTAATGCAGCAAATCTGTTTCTCGTCATCTGACGCTCCACTGAGACCTCTTTCTATGCTTAGCTGAGAGCTTTGAACGTCCTTGCTTTTGTTGGCCTCTTAAGAAGTCCCTCAAAAACACAGTTGATCTGATATTTTACTCTGCTTTTGCCAGTTATCCTGGTTGTTGTTGGATAGCAGAGAGCTAGTAGCAGCTGGTGTAACTGTGGATTTTGTATTAATTCAGTCCGGGTAGCAAGGCAGCGGTTGTGCTGCCCATGCAACCCCTGGCTGGGCATGGGCACAATGAAGGGAGGGCCAGGACACTTTGCTCCACTGGTGCCTGAGAGAAAGGGCAGCGTGGAAAAAGCTCTCCACTTCGTAGCGGTCCTCTTATTCCTTGGGGTTTTGAGGCAGTGTCCTCACCTGTTACACGGTGGCCTCTGGACTGTTTCTAATGCTGGGTGCAGAATTGGAAGCCAGGTGCCTGTCCTGGTGCTGGTGGCTTGGGGCATCTCAGCCAGTGAGTGCTAGATGTGCTCTTCGGTTTTGCCCCTGGCAGATCTGTTCTCACTTTCATAAACAAGCAGTAAATGAGGAATGGAGTAATCCTCTTCGCTATTGAAATCTTCATGTTTGGCCTTTGGATAACTCTCACAGCCCTTAGTCTGGGAGAGCTTCCCCTAGTCTAAAGTGGGGATGCACAGGTTGGCATGAACCTGAGGGTGAAGCATGGGCAGTAGTGGTATCAGACCTGGGAGGAGGTGGCTGTGGGTGGATGTCCTGAACGCTTGTGCCTATGTTCTTTACCCCTGGGAAGCTGTCAGAAAGGATGTGGTACCCATGTACACCTCATGGTAAGGCAGAAGCACAGAAACAGAGGAGTGTGCAGGAGTCACTCTGGCTTTGGGCTGGACCCCAAAACCCAGTTGCAATTTCTCAACAGCACAAGTGAAGTCTAAATGTCAGACATCGATAAGATGGAAGAAACAGATGTTTTTGCAAACTGGGAGAAAGGAGGACTCCATGGAAATGCTTCATTCCCCTTCTTACATGATTACATCCACAAGCAGTCAGGAGAAAACAGTGATTTAGGTTTTGAGTGCACAGTAAATCACTGCGAGAGCCAACACGCTGTCGGTGCTGTACTCACCGGGAATGGCCTCTGGCCACTGGCAACTGCAACTGTCAAAGTCTTCTGTCTCTGAAAGACTCACGGGCAATTTGGGCTTGAGTGATGAATTCTGAAATGTGATTTTACGATAAAACCTGCTCAGAGTCTATGCAGTCAAACAACCAGCCCGTGGCTGGAGGAGATGGCAGCAGGTCCTGGCCACCCACAGAAGCAAGGACACTGCCACCCGACCAGCGACAGCTGATGTGCTGGTGGGTACCCGTGCCTGTTTCACTGGGCTTGGAAAGCTGATAAAGGCACGAAAACTTGATATTTTGTTGTGTGTTCAACATTGTAAAGACACCCAGGGACGGACATGTCAACTTCACCGAGCGTGTTGGGGAGTTTGGAGGATGTCTCTGCTGGAGCATTAACCACACCAGACTAAAAATCTGTCCTTTGGACCTCTCTAGAGGTGTTGAGCAGGAGGGGCTGGGACACCAATGTAAATCTGCCAGCGTGGTGACTCCAGTCCCAGCGCCATCCATGGCAGACGGTGTGGGCAGCACTGTTCTTGGGGTCCCCCAGCTTTGGGCTGTGGGGCGTAGGGTGTTCCCACCCCTGCTGATGGCTGCTTGGTACCCTGGGCCAGGGAGTGCAGAGCCTGACCGGAGACTGCTTCAGGCACAGCTGTTACCAAGTGACACAATTCCAGCAATGAGGAATATGAAAACGTGGTTCACACAGCACAGGTCCTGGGGCGTGAGGGTAACAGAGAAAATAAGGCGGTCAGGGAGACAAGGGAGAGCACTGGTAAACAGAAGGGAAGATAACAGGGTAGGTAATCTGCTGTTATGAGGATGGGAAATAGGGTTTCTCTGGCAATTTTACACTCTATAACTGAGGTGCAGTCACTTACGGGAATAATAGCTCTTGGGATGGTTGTTGGCATTAGCATGTTAAATATGGCACCAGCTACTCCAAAAACATACTGCTGGAAGAAAAGCAACTTTAAAGGTGTCCTATCAAGGTGTGAAGGCTGTGGTGGCGCAGACTTGAAGCAGACTTCACATCTGAAGCTAATCTCAGCAAATATACAAGCAGCAGGAACAGCAGTGTATCCCTAAGATAGGAAGCTGTTCAATTTGTCTAATCTGGCCAAAGCTGCTGATACTCTTTCAAAATCAGCAATGGGGACATAAACCTACTCCATCCTCTTCTGGGCAGCTGGCTTTCAGTGCACTGTGATAACTGGACCGCATTAAAGGGTTTGTGGTCATTAGTCCCCACTTGTTCTCTCAGCATCACAGGATGGCCAGATCCTGGCACAGGGATTGTAGGGAACAGTTATGTGAGCTCCCACCCCTCTGCCCCCCAGAGCAGCAAAACAGACCAATATTTAAATGGGGCCTTGCACTGCGCTTGGCCAGCATCTCCAGCCTATGACATTATATATATCAAGAGACTCTGATATCCCAGTTGATTGGCAAATGTTGCAGAATATCACACATCATGATATGGGTTGGAAGGGACCTTAAAGATCATCAAGTTCCAACCCCCCTGCCATGGGCAGGACACCCTCCACTAGCCCAGGTTGCTCAAAGCCTCATCCAGCCTGGCCTTGAACACCTCCAGGGATGGGGCACCCACAGCTTCCCTGGGCAACCTGTGCCAGTGCCTCACCACCCTCACAGTGGAAAATGATGCCGTCTCTGTACAGGGTTTTATAGATTATGTCTCAGACTCGTAGCAAAGCCTATTGGTTGATTACAGTGACAAATACAAGAAATGGGACATTCCATTGCATGAGGTGACAGCAGATTTCATGGCCAACAAAGGGGCTTGTAGCATAGAGCCCAAAAGCCAAGTGTGAGTGGACTTGATGGCATAAACTGCCTGCGCCCATCCTGGTAGAGCATAACCAGCTTTAAACCTCACAGTGGGAGCCAAAACCAGACTGTTGCAGGCAGGAGGAATGAAAATATGCTGCTTAGTTGAAAAAGCTGGCCAAAAGACCCATATTCTAATGCAATGTGTGGGTCATTGTTATAGCTTAACGTTGACAACACAGGACAGCAGGGTTCAGGAGAGGTAAGTAATGGGCATGTTAGCTTAGAGGCAACAAGGCTTGGAAAGCTGCATGAGGTGTCTCTAGCAGACACTCAGAAAGCAGTACAGGATGCACTACAGGTGTCTAAATCCTTCCTGGCCTCCAGCTGCTGCCCCAGGGTCCTATTTTGTATCGACCAGCCCTGTACAGATGTGTTGGATACCCTAGGGCATCTTAAATGGTACCAGACACCTTTGTTTAAGCAACTGAATCCCACTCTAAGTGGTTTGCTCAAGATCATACATAAAGCCTCTGTGAGAGCTGGGACACAAGCCCAGACCTCTTCACGTGCTATCCAGCATTTTGATCATTGGAACATGCCCTCTCTGAAGAACGAGCATATCCATATGGTGGGTTTTGTTAGATTGATTTTTGCTTTTCTCATTTTGGAATAATTTGACTAGCCAAGGGTTATTAAATGAAGTTTTGTGGTGGATGACAAATGCATCTCCACAGCGTACGTCGTGTACAGGGAAGGGGTGAAAGTCCTTTCATCTAACCTTATTATACTTTTCTGTGTTTTTGTTTCAGCCTTCTATCATGTTACGTCTCCAGTGCTGGGTTTTGGAGGGAAATACACATGCTGTTTTAATATCCCTGTGCCAAGCCTCGCCCTAACTGTGTGGCTGCCTTGGGTTGTTTGTTTTGCTGTTTGAGAAAACGTCCTTGTGAGCCTATGGTATGAAAATCGCATGAGACAGAGCAAGAGGAAGAGAAACCCCAGACTAAAAGAAAATACATGGGGAGGTGGGCAGTAGGAAAGCAGCCTCGTGCGTGGCGGAAGAACAGCTGGAAGTGTCAACAAGGCAGTCCAAAAGTTCATCTGGCATGCAATGTGTGCTGTAAGGTTTTCAAACTAGCCATTTAGTGCAGCGTCGAAAAGATTGCTGTGCTGGGTATGTGGAGCAATAGCTGATGGTGGGCAAGAGTCTGGGATCTCAGTTGCTGGTTTGAGGACTTAGTGGGCTGCTAAGAGAAGCAAGAAAATTAGAGGCCTGGGATGAAGAGAGGAATAAACTGAATTTGGAAGCATGAGATCAATAGTTTGTAATACCATTTTGGCTGAGGCTTGTATTGAATAAGAAACCTGCTGCAAACAATTATCTGAAAAAATGAAGCTGCTCAGATTTCTGCTCTATAAGTTTCTCCTTTGATTTAATCCCCCTGCCCATCCGTTCTGTGAGTGCCATGTCTGGTCTAACAGGGCCCCTTTCGTTCTTCTTGTTTGGGCAGCCGTCCGAAACCACTCTTGTCGAGAAAGGCTTTTTCAGCCCCAGCAGCTCCCAAGGGATTTGGGGGCAGAGAAATACAGAGTTTAGAGGAGCGGTGACTACTTGTGAGAGTTAATGAGGGGAAATGAACTCATTTGTGATACTTGTAAACTTGAAACCCAGTTACAGGGAGGGGAGGAGGGCTGGGCCATCCAGCTGGTTGTAAAGCAGCTGTACTGATCTGGGGAGAGGCGAGCTGCTGCCTCTGGAGAGTGTGGCCATGCACAGATGCCTGCTTCTGGTTTAAATGGGATTCCTTTGAAAGAGAGTCCAAGTCATGACAAAAAAACCTACATTATCTTTTCCAAATGTCCTCTCCCAGGGCTCGGATGCTAGCGGTGTGCTTTTTATCTCAGCAGTGCTCTATACCCTCAGCTTGTGAAGCCCTTTGAGCCTTTAGCCTGGCTTCCCACTGCTGTCGCCCTTACTGGGATGGCACTGGTTGACACCAGTCCAATCCCTTACCTTTGCGACAGGTACTGCAGAGAGCTAAAGTACAAACAAACTGAAGGAGCTTCATAGGCCACCCCTCAGTGCCTCGTGCTTTATGTAATTTCATTGCCATATAATATTTCAGCAATTTAAAAAGCAAACATGAAGCAGTCAAAGACGTATGACTGAACTGTACTGTTTTGTTCCCAGTCTTCCTCTGAACAGTATCCCCCTCCAGTACCCCCTTCTCTTTGATCCCTAAAAAGCCAGCTATGGCTTTAAATAAACTATAAGCGGGGACATGACTCTGCTTGATGTCTGGCCTGCAATGGAAGTAAAGTGTCACTTCTAATTTTGTGTGGGTGCAGAACAAAGATGCCTGTGACCAATCCATTGTACAGTGCACCGGTTTTGTTTGAACAGGGAGCTTTGGCGAGAAGAGTATTTCAAAGGGCCAGGGAAGCAGATTTTAAATGCTGTCAAAAAGAAATGATTTTGCCTTTTTTTAATTCCAGTTCATGGTGTCTTGTGTTCCTACCTCATGGATGCTGTGCAATAACCTTGCACAGTGGACGGAGCAGGCAACTGGAGCAGTGTGCCAAGGACTGGCTCAGCTCCGCAGGGCTCCATCCCAGGGCAGGTATTGACCCGTGTTAAGTCAGCCAAAGCGGCTGGACATAGGGGTGTTTGCAAATGGAGGAAAAGTAGAAACAGAAGAGCAACGAGGCAATCTGCAGCACTGCTCATTTACAAACAGCAAAGCCTAACCACTTTTGTCTAACCAACTTCAGTCTCTGTTGCCAATACCAAATCAAAAGGCACTAGGCATGTATGAGCTAATACTGTCTGTGTAGCTGTTGGCGTGGTATTTTTCAAGAAGAGTGCAATAACCAAAGAAGGACTTTAATGAAATTAGCCCCAGATTTACTATGAATAGGAGTTTATCCGAGTCTCATAGATGCTAGCAGGGTAAAGCTATTTTCCTGTCAAATAGCGATGTAGTTGAGTAAGGAATTGAGATAAATTGTTGGGATGTCTTCCAATTGTAGACTGTGGTGACTAAATGAGGTAGGTCATGCCTCCCCAGCAGCCTGGGTTTCAGTTTCACATCAGGCAGTTCCCTATTGCTGTGTTTGGCTCTTCTGCACCATTAGCTTCATATACTTTATGTACATCCTCCCCTCCCCCTGCTTCCACTCTCCCTTGTAAATATTTAATCATCAAATCTCTCTGCCTTTCTGGTTACTTGTATTTGATGTGTGCTTTATCCTGGTCACTGCCTCTGGGAGCTGGTCCGTGATGAAAAGGGACAAAGCAGACCATCAAGCTATCATGCTTTGTACAAGGCATTATTTTTTCCATCTGTCAAAATCAAATGGCACTTGAGCTTTTCACTCGGCCTGTCAATATTTCCACAAAATTCAGAGGTGTCTAATGAAACTTGCGGAAAATAGCTGCACGATGACATTTCTTTGCGTGTTGTCATGGTGCCACATGGCTCTGTGAAAACTTTTTTTTTTTTGGCTTTTTAAAGATTGATCCACAAAGAGGATTACCACTGTTGCTTATTGCAGCCCTGCCACTGCTGTTGCACCCGTCACCTTCAGCCACCAGCCTGCCCAAATAGGCTGCTGTCTTCTAGACTAATCGTTTTTAGCATCAATTCAAACATTTGGTATATAGAAGGCACTTGGGGTGTCCACAGCCTTGGCCTTGCCTGGTTGCAACCGGACGTCTTGCTGTATTGTCCGACTGGGACAGGATTTTACCATTTACAGCTGGAGGTGACCACTGTCACCTCTCATGGAGAAAGCTTTGTCATGGCCTGTCTCTCTGTCCTATGACGAGTACAGCTTAAGGCAGCTTGTCTCTAAACAAAGCAGCCATTCATTTCCAGGGCATGAAGGCTCAAGGTTTTCTCCTTTTTTCCCTACTCTGAGCTGTTTGTGGCTGTTACAGGTAGCACATGGAATTACTTCAACTCCTCTCTCTCTCCCATTTGATTATGTACATCCCTCTCTTCATTTTCCCAAAGTGGTGACAAGGACAGGGATGAAGTACAACTGTTCTCCCCTCACACTGTCACTGAGTCAAGTAAAGACACTGGGCTTTTAAGCTATTTTTTAGCTAAAAGTGATGGGCAGTTAAAGCTTGTCAGAAGAGACACTTGACAGGGAGGGGAAGACACATACTCAGGTGCTTTCTTCCTCCTGCTTTCCTTCTGGAAGGGAAATTCCAGTAGCAGCCATAGCGTTTCAAGACACGTAGCCAACTGCAGTAACATTGAGAAATATGGGTTTGCATGCATCCTTTCCAGACTTTTTTCTCCCCTGCCTTTGTCATGACCATGTCCATCCTTGCTCCTCCAGCTGCCTCCTGGGCTGCCCTCTGTAACAGAGCTCCAGGGTCTGGATAGATGGCTCAGCCCCAGCGCTGTAGGCTGCTGTTCTTCTGGCCGTAGGATAAATGTAGCTCACCTAGCTCACAGGGCTAATGAGAATCAACTCCTTCGTAGCTGACTGATGAGGCAAACGGATACGGAAGAATAAATATAGAATTCCCTCGATTGCCTTAAATTCCCTGTGTGTTGAAAGGAATTGGGGTGGTTCTCCTGGGGCAGCAGATGGCAAACTCACTTGGCGATAATTCCCATTGGTTCTTGTTTTTGTGATCACTGCTTATAGAGGTCACTAATCCCATAGTCTGGCTTCTCCCTGGGGATCACTAAACACTTTGCTTTGAATTTTGGAAACCGAGCACAGTATGTAAGAGTGGTATGTGCTAAGTGCTCTAACGGGAAAATCATATGTAGTATTTTAATATGTATTACACCTCAGACTCTTGAAAAGACAGGCACATAGATGATGAATGTAATTTGTCAGTAAAATTCAGCAGATGTATCTTAAGGGTTTAACTTGATATCAAAGCAAGAAGGCAGCACTGAAAGTATAGTGCTGAAAATCGGACTCCTCAATCCTTTTCCATGGAATTATACTAATTATTAGATAAGCAATAGTGATTTGTACCAATGTAGTCAGTATGGAGTGAGAGTTCCCATATGTTGTTATTAGCATTTGTGGGTAGAGCTTGCTGCAAAACACACAACAAATTCAATGGGATTATTGCAGTTCTGTCTTTTTTTTTAATAGGTCAGAATAGGACAGTTCTTGCTCAATGGTTTGCAGGCTTTCCAGATACAAGTTGTGCTAGGACAATGACATGGTTACTATTTTAGGCACTAGGTTACTTGAATGTGACTTGTATTTCTATTCATGTTAAAAAAAAAAACCACCTTACAGTCTTTCCAAGCAGTTATTAATCTGTATTATAACAACGATGTCTTTGGCTGTTTGAAAAGCAAAGCCCTGGCAAGTAGAAATGTAGAGTTGCCAGGCTAAAAGCAAAATATATTAAGTGAAACATCAATATTTATGACACAGTCAGTAGTTCTTCTGAAATAAACGAGAAGAAAATATTGTGAAAAAGGATGGGTAAGGCTGGAAACACTAGTGAGAGACAATAAACATAATGTAGTTACAATATATAACTCACATAGCTCAGGGCTTGGTTCTTCTAAGAACCCCAGCACCATCACCTGTGGCTAGTCAAAGGCTTCAGACAAATGAAGTGAGTGATGCACTGCTGGGCAGAAGAAGAGTCAATGAAGGGATCCTTCTCTGCACTCCTTATTTTGCAGCTGGTACACAAATAGTGTGGCAGTTGAGGCATTACTGGATTACATAGAAATTAATGGAGCCACATATCCTGATCTTTTAATTAATGAGTTATGAGTGAAAATTGCATTATGAATCTAGAATATTTATACTAGTACAATTCCTATTTAAAAACACTTCAATTCTGCTCCCGGTAATAAATTACCAGGCAAATGTATTGATCCTGCTACAACATCTTTTATCATCATAAGACTCATTAACCACATCATAATTTTCCCAAAGCATGGTGTCATGGTTTTGAATTCCTGGTTGGCAGCCAAGCACCACAACAACCGCTCGCTCACCCTCCCCCCTCCCAGGGATGGGGGAAAGAATTAAAGGGATAAAGGGAAAAGAGAATTGTGGGTCGAGATAAGAACAATTTAATAACCAAACTACAATAATATTGAAAATAATAATAATAATGATTATAATAATAGTAATATATACAAATATACAAATGAGTGATAGACAGTGAAACTGCTCACCACTCAATGATGAAGTCTCAGCCTGTTTCTGGCTAACGATCCCAGAGCAGGGAGAGTCACAAAAAGAGATAAGAGCCTGAGAGCTGACCAAGAGGCCAAGACAGCCCTAAGAGAGGGGCAGCCCAGAGGGAGACAACCTGGAGCAAGAGAGAGAACTTCCAGACAGACTGTCATCTGTCTAATGGGCATGACGTGCCTGATATGGAATATACCATTGGCCAATTTGGGTCTCAATCCTAAACCTAAGGTCGAATCCTAGGCTAGGAATTGGGGCTGTGCTCTCTCCCAGCTTCTCCTGCCCCTGCAGACACTGGCACAGCAGAGAAGTTGAAGAGTTCTTGACTGTCCCAACAGCAACTATAATCATCAGTATGTTATCAGCCTTCTCCTCAGCACAAATCCCAAACACAGCCTCACGCTAGCTACTGTGAAGAAAGTTAACTCTGTCCCAGCTGAAACCAGGACACATGGGTCCTGTCACCCTGGGGCAGCATGGAAACACAGTGGGATAGTGGGAATAGTAAACAGGTGAAAAGTTTCCCTGTTGCCTGGGGAAGGACCCAAGATTCAGTTAAAGGTGTTTTGGGTTGGTTTTGTGGTTTTTTTTGGTTCCATGGCAATCCAGGTTCCATTTCATTGCATTTGTTGAATTAAGAGAAAGAAACTTTATGGCCTGGTGAATAGAAAGTTTTGCTCTTGCTTACTAGTTTTTGAGACTCTTAACACAAAACAAGATCAGTATTGAAAACCGATGCCACAGTAGTGTATTGCACAGTGGATGGCACACTGTTCTCATAGGTAGGAAATAGAGCATCACATCCATCTGAGGAGGGGCATTTTTATCCATGTCTCCTGGGGTCTAGGTTAAGTGTTGTGGTCACTGTGCTGCTGGATACCTGGGGAATACAGTTTTCACTAGGTGAGTGTGACATGAAAAATCCCATCCCTTCTTCAATCTGTGAGAAAAATGGATTTTTTTTTTCTAATTCTTATTTTGCACCCTGATGTCACCTACCCACCCAGCTGTCCCAGTGTGGATTTGACCTGGGTTGGCCATGGTGGCCAGGGACAGGGGAAGGCACAGCCATGTAGACAGCAGGCAGTGCAATCCCATCCCACTTGTTTCTGTAGGAAACAAGACTAAAAGCTGCTGGTATGGTGTACGTGTGTGGCTGAGCAGCACCCTGTAATCATGGTAGGAAGAGCAGAAACCTGTAATACTCTTCACCAGCAAGGACCTTGATAATTCATAGCTGCCCCTACATACAGCATATTTGGGACCTGGACCCTTTATAAAGAAGGTGCAAGCACACATAGCTCCAGTGGCCTTTGCTTGCTTCTTGTCCCCAGGTGCCAGCACAGCCGGGCAGAACAGGGAACCCCTGAGAAGGGTCTCTCCTCATCGGCCCCCTAGGGGCTGTGCATCCAGGTAGCTTGGAGGTATGGAGAAATGGGTCCAGGAGGGCTTCTTCTTTCTGCAGTGAGAAAAAGATACTCCTTAGAACCCCATGCTGAAAGCCCAGGTAGTGAGGAGTCCCCCAGAGAGGTGAGGCACCAGCTCTCATATTGCTGCTGCCACCAGGCTCCCCCACGCTTGGATGGCCATGTACAGAGGAAAGGGCCACTTGCTCCCTCAGGTGACCATGTAACGAGGGGCTGGAGCAGCCCCCGGGCAGCCCGGTGCCCTGGAGCTGGGGGAGCAAAGCCCCACTCCTGGCTCCAGTGGATGTTCCAGGGGCTGGAGGAGCGATGGCAGCCAAGATTTTTATTTTCCACAGGTGGAGTCCTTTTGCACTGGCATTGGAGCTANCTCTCTCCAGCAGTTCCCTGTCCCTCTTGAACTGAGGGGCCCAGATATGTGTGTGTATACTTTGATGTGTATATATATGTGTGTATGTGCGTGACACTTGAAGGGTGATGCACATTTAAGTGTCCACGTGAGTCCCCAAAATACATGTATCACACAATTTGAATTCAGAAAGGGGGGGGGGGGGAGAAAAAGCCTGTGTCATTCTGATATTTCCAAACATGCTTCCAATTTAAAAGATTATCTGCATTTAAAACAAAACAAACAGGTGTCAGGAGCAGCAGGGAAGTTTTAAAATCTTCTGCTGCAGCTGTGGAAGCTTTTCCCTTGTTAGCTCCAAGGTGTGGTTGCTACAGCTGCAGCAAAACCAATTCTACAAGTATGGGAAAATGAGAACGATTGTCCAAACCAGCCTTGTGGTCTGGTTTGCGTGCCAAGGCCCACTTGCTGTAACGGAGGGTGTAGGGGGAGAAGAGGAGCAGACACCAAGAAGGACAGACAGCTGTGAAGGTGGTGTCAAAGCTCACAGCGTGCCTTGCAGGTGCTTCAGACAAAAGTTACCTCCCAGCAACAATGCTCGTCCACAACGACAGGTGAATCTAAGGAAGGCCTGGCTTGTAGTGAGTAGAAGAGTTGTGCTTCATGAGTTGATGTTATGAAAGGGCCCTGAGTCAATGATGTTGTAGCCTTGAAAAATGATTTTTTATGATGCATGAGAAAAATGCCTGCTCTTTGATGTAGCCTTTTAACAAACAGAACTGCAGTGAGGAGATGAACAGTTTGATGCTTTCTGATTTTAACATAATATTCAGTGGGGGTGAGAATGTGGGGCCATGGCCATGTGAAGGTACCTACATAGGCGGATGGGTACGGGGAATGGTCTGAAAGCTGATAGTGGAATCCAATCCCATTGGGTGGTGATATCTTCCAAGTGTTATCTCCCAAAAACTCAAGATGCATCTTTGTTGTATTGCATTGTTTTGTAGTTCTTAATTGTTTTAATAATACATGAGCTGTTTTGTTTCCTAGAAATACCATTTGCTTGCCTCCCAAATACTGAGAGACCTCCCTTTACCCTGGTATGGGAGTTGAGATTCTCAAAGCCAAGTGGTTTTCTTGATGGACAGTGCATATCTGAGCCCTTCAGAATGGCTTTGACAATCCCACTTCCAGGCATGAGTGTGCTGTTAGTTATTACCATTTGCATTTTCTGGAACTTTACTTTTGGTGTTTTCCATTTGTACAAGCATCTGCAATATGTTTTGTGTTGCTTGTGACAAAGCAACACCCATTTCACATGGATGGCAGCGAGAAGACTAGCCCAGAGTACAGTTACTGCAAAAGAGGAAAGGCTTTCGAGATGATATTATTACTCTGAAGTGTGTTTGCTGCCTCTCATTGTCCCTCCCCACTGCTCCAACTCTGACACTTCCTCTCCTGCCTCCTCAGAAACGTTCAACCCAGCACATCCAAAATACTGTACTTTCTGTATTACAGTACAATTGGTTTTTTTTACTGTATAATTATTTTTTACTGCTCTTTCACCCCAATTTGCATCTCTTCTCCTGATGTCAGCAGCTACCTGAATTTACAACAGTCATTTCGTAGCTCTAGAGTGTGCAACAGAATGTAGACGGGGATGTGCAGTAACAAACGGGAAAGGTTGGGGTTAGGAGGAACTGGGAGATGGGCCCTCCCGTGTCCTGCTTCCAGATTCCTGTATGAGGCTGCAGAGCCCTTGGTGTGCCTGTCAAAGAATGTAACCAGGCCTTCCAGGCATGCCAGGAAAAGAAAGAGGGAATAGCTATGCTAGGCCTATTCCCCTTTGAGTTTTAAAAGCTTAAAAGGGGAATGTTAAAGTCAATGCCAGCCTTTGCAAGGAGGTTGGTGTGAAAGCTTGGAGGCTGGAATTTGTTGGATGACTGTCACTGAGGCCACGGCCTGCTGGGGACATGAAACCCAGCGGTGGTGAATGAAGAGCAGCAAAGGTGAGGTGGTGGGTTCGTGAGCCGTGCCGTGTGCCCAGGGCATGCCTGCCATTCGAGCGGTATGGGGGGTCTATGGAAAGTGGAAAATGGCAATAGCCCCCCTCCTTCCTTTCTCGTTCCTTTCCCTTCCAGTTTTCTCTTCCCTTCCTCCTTTTTGTCTCCGTTGCTCACTTTCCAGCTGCACCTTGCTGGGCTGTGTCTGTTTATGAGGGGCTGACTGAATAAGGAGCATAACCTCAGTAAAGATCTTCAGGGTCAGTCAAGTTGTCGTCCCTTGCCAAATGGTGGAATGCTTGGAGCTGCCCCCACCAAGGACAACACCCTGAAAAAGGAGCAGCAGGCTGGAGCAGCCCATTTTTAGGGTACAACGTAGTCAAGTGGAGCAGGAAAGAACATATGCAATGAAAAAATGGCATCAAGGTTTCGTTCTCAGAGGAATGCCATGCTCTTCTGCCTCCTCCTCTTGTGTCAAGTCAGCAGAACTGATCCTGGGTCTTATTTTCTTCTTTCTTTCCTTGAGAAGGTAAAGTAGAGGGGAGGGAGGAATATTCACAGCACTTCTGCTTAAAAGCTAACTTTTATGTAGTCCAAGTCAGCTTTGAAATTGAAACCTCCCTGGGATAATGAAACAGGAGAGACTGAGTGCCTATTTAGACTGATATTATTTGGCTGAGGGCAGTTTTTACTCAAGAGTAATTTGGGAAAGTGACAGACAGCCATGACCTTGATTACTTTGTAACAGTTTGGGCTGAAATGGAAGAGTATTAAAATTTAGATTTTTTTCAAAAATTGCAGGGACATCATTAAAGAAGAGGACATTCAGTTCTTCCTTTCAGTATGCTTGGTAATGTTAAAAATAGCAGAGGATGTAGATGTGTGACGTTCATCTGCTGAATTCTTCATGTCTGTTAACAGATTTGATTGCATTTAAAGACTGGTCAAAGCACAAAAGTAGTCCAGGACTGTCGGCTCACCTCTGAATGATTCTCAAAATGGGAAACACCCATTTATACAATAGAATACATTTGTTAAACCATGCTCGTGGGAGGCATAGTGCTGTGTTAAAGATGATATTGGAAATCCTGAACGAGGTACATTTGCTAAGGCAAGTAAAATATGGATGTTATTCTACCCCATTTACTGTGGAGATACCCCAAGGTACACTGAAATGGGTACATTAAGGCAGTACTGCTACTTGACACTCATTTACTTGAGTGCTGATTGTCAACTCAGTCACCCAAATACTTGAAAACAATCTGTGTTTGCCAGTTAGTTAATAGGAGGGGAAATGATGGGGGAGGTGGGTGAGCTCCTCGTCTGGCTGTAAGGATTTCTGCCTTTTTGATAGGGAGGTTTTGGAGATCTGGATGTAGTTTCAGCCCTCATTTATTTATGTTGGCTTCTTTCCACCCCCCAATCCCACACTTTGTTTGCCTGTTCTTTCTTACACGAATGGGTTGGTTTGCTTTCCTACAAAAACATCTCACAACTGGGAACAAGTATGGAACTTGCTGGGTATGGAAGCCACTATAAGCAACCATAAGTCTGCAAATGCTCCTGGCTGTGGATTAAAACAGTGCCATCATTTATGAGAACCAAAGTAAAATGAGACAGGGGTGTTCAAAGGTTTCTTCAGGGGATAAAATACATAGACATTTGAACCCCAAAGTGCTGATACACCTAGAAGAAGCACATTTAGGAAAAGAGAAACTAAACAAATTGTCCCATTAACCAAAGAAAACCAAGAACTAAGGACTTCATGTGGATTTGTTGACTTGTCCTTTACTCTCTGAAACACTCTCTGCCTTCTCAGAAGAGCCACAGGACAGTCTTCTCTCTCCTAGGGTAAGGAGACCACTGCTAGCCAAGGACCAGCTAGCTAGCCAGTAGGTTCTCAGTGGAAAGTTCAATATGTGAATTTTTAGCTGCCTGTCTTCAGTATGGATGGCATTGATTTTTTTTTCACCTAAAATTTGTAGGAACTTAATTATATACAATTTAATCAAATTATTATGGCCAGTTTGGGCAGGGAACTCAATAATACGGGGATGGGATGCAGGGTTTGCCTTTTTTCCTGAATAAGTTGGGTTAAACACTTCATTCAAAGGAAAGTACGGAGATTTATCTGCTGAGTTGGCACACTTTCTGCTTTTTTCTCTTTTAATCTAGTATATGATGTATAATCAATGTTACTCCAGAGATGTTATAGATGCTGCTACATGTATGTAGGATCGCCCTTTGCCAATGACTGTGATATCCCTGTCAGAGTGGTGATAAAACTGAGGCTTGATTGATGAGTGGTGGCAGAGGACACGCTCTTCTGTATTTATCTGAAGGTTCACACCAGAGGAGCTTCAAAGATGGTCCCACATCCCTGTCCACCACAGTCATCCCTCCTCAGTCTTGGGCTCTTTCCTGCCCACACCAGAGCCCTGTGCTTGCTGCCCGCCCAAACAAAACGGGTGCAGGGCTGTGATTAAGAGAAGGGGACCTGCAGGGCCACGCAATTCCCAAAAGATGGAGAGGGAGACTCCCTGTAGTGGAAATCCTATTCTCAGGGTAACACCACCTGCTCTTTGCTGAGTGTGTAACATTCTTCTGTCCCAGCTGACAGGAGATGGCAGGTTTTCAACCCAGGCTCATTCAGAAGGGCTCTGGTGTTTGATACTAATGTGTTACCAGCCCACATGCAAAACACATCTCTGAAGAAGGAGAGAAGACTGAAGAAGGAGAGAAGAGAGAGGGAGTTATGAATAAACCCTGAGGCAGGATTATTACTGACTTCCCTCAACTTCCCACGGGCTCCCTGTCACTAGCAGCGATTTTCTCTGGGACCTGATGCACTGTCACGTTCCTAATTCAAGGGGCTGATGGGTGGTTCCTTGCTGAAAGACTTCTGCAGTCCCCGCCACATAATCCATTTCTAGCATGCAAAGAAATACCGTTACCCAGCATGGATTGCACATCACTATACCTCTTAGTGGCACTTGCATTACTTTTGTGAAGCTTTTACACATCTATGGCAAATACTTCCCCGAAACCAACATAGCAGCGAGGGTTATATTTGCATGCAGCCTGTATAGACAGGTAGCACGAAACGACTCTGAGCACATTTGCAAATGCAGCCTTTTCCCATCGGTCCCATTACTTGTGCGGTATTTGATATGTCTGCGGCATTGCTGGTAGCAGTAAGAGATCCAGAATGCACGTCTTGTGTTTATATCCCCACAGTAGCTCTGTGTGTATGTAACAGGTATATGAAGGCATATGCTCTACATATGCACATACACACAGACTCCTCTCTCCTGCCAGGGCTGTGGCTGCCTCCACCACCGCTGCCAGCTGCCACCCTGAGCAGGGGAGCACGGGAGGGAGGCTGAGCAGAGCTGCCATCCGTCCCTCACCCCACCAACAGTGGCAGGTCTCAGCCCAGCCACCCCAGTGCCTGCCAGACGCTGTGGGGACGGGCAGCACTCAGCACAAGCCCCACCGCTACCCCAGAAGAGAAAAGGCAGGTGGGGAACATAAGGTGACAGGTACCCTTGGTAAAAAAACAGGTCCTGTGCTGGGGCTGGCCTCCTGCTCTGCCGTGAGTGGCTGGCCCCGACAGCTGTCAGTCGGGGGTGACAGTGTTTTGAGAAGGGTCTCTTCAGTGATGCTTCAGGCTGAGACCTTGGCAGAGCGGAGGAGTGCTGGGAGCATGTGTGATGGGTGCTTGCAGCCTGGCTGCTTTGTAGCAGCCGAGAGGGCTGGGTGAGGGGTTTTGCTGCAGCATCCTTCCCAGCAGTTAAGGGAGGGAAACAAATGGAGGTGCGAGTTGGAATCGTGGGTACCGGGGGTGCGCTCTGGAAGTTCCTGCTCACTCTTGATGCCGGTGGAGCCAGCAGGGGTAGAAACAAGACCAGTCTCAGCCTGGCAGCTGGGAGTCCTGGTCTGCAGCAAGCGCAAGGTTATTAAATCCAGGTGACAGTGTGTAAGAGCAGAGTGTTTTGTCAGAAGCCATGGTTGCTCCAGAGCCAGCGTCTCCTGGGTCCTCCAGATGACCTCATCCCAGGTAGCTCTGCTTGGGATCCTTTTTTATTACAGAAGCAGAGTTGGTGTCTGATGATGTCACAATCAGGGGGAGGGAAATAATAATAAAAAAAAGATAGATTGCAGTCCTAATGCAAGGAGGATGCAGCAAACCACAGAGAGGGTCCTCTCCTGTAAGGAAGACAAGCCAAAAGGCAGAGCCCCTCGGAGGGTCTCTCTCTCCCTCCTGCTTCAAACAGGAACACTGTTTGCCTTCTGTAAAGGGAGCTGGCTGTGTCATGCATTATACATCGCGAGGTTAGACCTCTTCTGATTTCTTAAGGGAACGGCTATTTTATTTCTCAAGTGGGTGCCAGCAGGGATGCTGTCAGAGCGCATAGAGACGGTGCATCCTCTGTCCTGCACTGACACCGACCCGCACGATCAACTGCAGAACGGGAACTTGGACGGAGGACCAGATCTGGAGCCAATGCAGGGGGAGAGGAGCAGCCTCAGCTTTTTTAGCAAGTGAATGGGGAGGGGGAGGAGGGTAGTATGAGCAGTGATGTCATTTTTAACTAGTTCCTCGCAGAGGCGGGGAGTGAAGTTAGAGGAAAAACCTGCAGTCTCAGAATGGCTCTCAGCCTTGATTGGAGACTCTAAATGACTGAGGGTCCCCACAATGGTAATTCATTTTCTTTCCTATGCAGAACTGTTCTGGTAGACCTTTATTTTGGGTCAAGCAGAGGGCATTTCTCTCTTTTTTTTTTTTTTTTTCTCTCTCTCTCTCTGTATGCTTTGAGGGTTTGACTTCAGCTTTTGCCTCCGGTTTGTTAAATACCTTGCCGGTTATTTGAAGTTTTGCCTGGGTAGTTTGAGAATTTGTCTCTGGTGTGGGAATCCATGTCATTACAGGAGAGAGTTTAGCATGCAGCGTTTCACTGGTCCTCAGGAGGGGAGATGCAGAGGTTGCCAAGCACACAGCTTTCTGCATAAGAAATGTACTTTTAAAATCACAGGTGGAAAGAAAGGGACTCGGCTGGCATTTGTTGCTGTAATGGATGGAATTTAATGTTGCTTGTACGAGGCAGAAAGTGTTCTGGTCAACTATATAGACAGAAATGAATCTTGCTTTGAGGACAATTTCTTTGCTTTTGATTGCCAGGTTCTATTATGACTGTTAAATTTTAGTGGAACTGAGTGGAAAATATCAACGTGAGAGGTTCTGGCTGTTTGAAGCAGTATATGCATGTATATTTCTTCATGGCATGCATTAACCACTTGTGTGCTGCTCCCTCCACTGCACTTGCCCTGTTGCTATCTTTCATAGAAATCGGTGGGCTGCCAGGCTGCGCCGTGGGCAGTCAGCAGCACAGAGGGTTATGCCGCTCACTGCTTCCTAGGATCAGCAGCAGCAGCAGTCAAGCCAGTTTTAGGTAAAGAAGGTAGTCAAGGCAGGACCATCAAGGGTAACATGGCTTAGCCAAAATGGCAGGGGGGACGAGCATCCCCAGTTTATATTTCCAAGTATTCAGGGACTGGTATTGCTGGCACAGTTTGGGTTTGTGGTTGTTGAGATGCTGCCTGGTCTGAAGGCAGAGGCTGTAATGCTGAGAGTCCATTTGGCTGTGGAAGGCTCGTAACATTCCTCTCTGGGCTGCCGTTTGCCATTGGTGAGATTTGCTTGTCTTCTCACCCGGGAGAACATCCGAGATAGCTGAGAAAGCCAGACCTCAGTTTTGCTTGCTAGGAACTTGGGACGTGTATGTGACAGCCAAATACCTTCTGCTGTAGCCTATTATGGCAACTATGAGGTCAAAGATGGGAGATCTGTGCTTGAGAATGAAAGAGACAGAGTAGAAATGGGAACATTGTGATACCTTCTGAATATAAAATGTTCCTTCAGGAGGTTCCTGCTTGGGAAAAGGAGGTTCCTGCTTGGGGAACCCGTTGCTCCCCTTGAGAAAGCTCTCAGTGAAGAGTATCTGGGAGGAATAAGCCTCTCTTTTGCCAGCTACCATGAAGATGCTGGCTGGAGTCACAGGGGTCTTTTGAACTCCTACCCCTGCAACACACCATGGTGCAGAGGGAGAGTAAATCTGGTAACCTCTTTCTTCTGACAGTGGTCGAAACGTTAGGAATTTAGTGTGGCACCCTTCACTTGGAGGAAATGAATGCATTTTGAAAAGGAGATCAAAGAACTGTGCCATCTGGAATTAAGTATCACTTCATCCTCGTCCTTTAGGGACTCAGCTATTCCCCCTGCCTACTGCCTGGAGTATTCTGTTCTGGCTTGTTTGTCTCAGCTCAGTTCGTCCGAGGTGAGCAATTGCAAATTCACAGTACTATAGGTGGAGTCTGCTACCCAAAGAAGAGGGGAGTTGCATGTGACTGCAGCCGGTGTGCCCGCTTCTGCAGCCTTCCCCCTTAGAAACCAGCTGACTTTGCAGCAGGGAAGGTTAGGAAGACCTTTCCAAGTGCAAAGAGAAATAAAGCAGTGGGACAGGCATCCTACAGAGCTTATGGGGTGTCCTTCTTTTAGGCTTTTTAAGAAGTAAGAGTAAAGTTGGGGTGGACCAGAAATGCTCAGCTCACTTTAGAGCAATGGAATTATGCTTGACTTTGCATTTTGGCATTTTTAGGACAGGTTTGGTCACACATCAGTTAAAATTCGGTATAGAATGCATCTCGTGTCTGAGGGTGCCTGCCTTTTTTGCTGTTTATAGCATTTTAGCTGTGTTTCAGGGTTGCAGAGGTCATGGACCAGACAGTTCTCTCATGGTTCCTTCCTGCCCTCCATTTCTACTGCAGAATGATTTAACCCATGAAGGTCCTACCACCAATGGGACAAGAATGAAATGGGAATCAGTGCACAGAAGTAACGGCGAAGGTTGCAGTATCTCTCTGGACTTCAGTGAGCTTGGGGTCTTATCAGTAGTTGGCAGCTGTGTTTGCTTACAACCAGGCTCTGGTCAAAACTGCGCTTGGTTTGAAGTGGTCTCTTGGAGAGGGTTGGGGCAATGGAGCATAAAGGAAACAGACTTCACCTGAGTGATGTAGTTGACCACAAGGAAGCATATTTTTCACACTTTATCTCTGACACAGGAGGACTTTCAATCTACAGTGTGACCCCTCTGTATGTTTATGTGGTAGCATTTACTTACTGTTCCAGTTGTCCTCACCTTGCATGGTCTTCTCAGGGGAGGACACCACAATCTCCAGAGTGAATTCAAGCTAACAGCTCTGTCAGAGAGTTATTTTATTGTGCATGCAATGGTAATCAAAGTTAGGGAAGCAGATAGCAAAGAGGACTGAGGCTGGGTACTCGAAGCCCCCACAGTAGGTGAGGAAATCAGTTTCAAGGGATGGGATCACAGCTGTCCTAGGAAAGGATCCTTTTCAGGGCTGCAGAGAAAGTACAAATAACTCAGTGGGGGAGGGTGAGAAAAAAAACTTTCCAGTCCCAAATTTAGCAATGAGTTCAATTTTGTGCGTGTGACCAAGAAACACTAAGGTCAAGCATCTAATTGCATTTATGCCATTGTCATTCAAGTAATTCTCTTTTCCCCTGGCAGTTTGACAGGGTAAAACTGAAAAGTGAATTTGGACTGCTGTAGTCTGCTAAGTCAGAAAGTAGGTAACCTCCACGGCTTGCCTGCTGGGCTGTCTCCTCTCCTTTGGGCTCTGTTGGTGGAGCAGGCAGTGGTTATATTCTTCTGGGATACTTTTTTTAGGCTGTTGAAGTTTGGAAAAACCTTTGTGATTGTATCAATTCTTAGAAGGCAGAAGAGTATCTCCCCGACCAACAGTATGTTTTTGGTCATAATGCTCAGTCTAAGTGATGGGATTTCCAGCTGTATCTTCGTACAATTGTATGTAGAGGTTGTTTCTGCATCTGCTGCAGATGGGAGTGAGATCGAATATGATAAATCACTATAACAGCACATAGTAAAGACGGATGCTTCTGGTCTGCTGTGGTACATGCATGAATCCTAATATCTTCAGTCATTTTGAGGAATAAAGGATATTGGCTGACATAGGCACGTAAGTGAAGGAACAGCTATTTTGTGCCCTATGAAGTGTGCAGACACAAGGTGTTTACGTGGCAGCAGCCAATATAGATAGGACTCTACTGTCATTGCTGGAAAACAGCACCCCTTTCATTCAGCATCGTAACAGCCAAGCTCTGAATGCCAGAAGATCTTACTGGAATGAATCAACCACAAAGGCTGTTCCTAAGAGTGCTTTTAAAATCTTTCAGTTTAAGGTGAACACTAGAACGATTTGCTGAAACCTGAAGCCATTTTGTGACCCTTGTATTTTGAGAACCTTCTGGATATAACTATAAAACATCATGCTGTTTTCTGCCAGTGTTGAAAGTGGGAAAAAAATCGGTGGGAGAAAAGGTGAGTCCTGCACAATCCTCTTGTTTCAGGAAGGACTGGTGTTTTCTCCCAAGTTTGCACAGCAGTGCTGCACATCACTCACCTCGTAATGATAATAATATATAATCTTCATAATAGTGATAATCATTGTGTGCAGCTGCAGATTTCAAATTCCTCCCTGTTTTTAGCACAGATTTCACTTGATGGCATCAGGAGTCTGCTTTTTCGTGTCCCTGCCTATTTACCTCTACGTAACCTCACTGCTAACTATCAGAATGCAACTTCTGATAAGAGGAAAGGTGGCACACCAGTGTCAGAAAATGCAGATTCACGTTTCACAGTTGCACCTCAGCTGTTGTGTACCTGACGATTTTTTTGTATTTTTTGGCACAGCACAGGCAATCAAAATTTATCTTCCAAATTAAGACTGTAATTATATTTTGATAAAGATCTGGCAATTCAGTGAGAATGAAATTTTAAGGGTTGCCAGGATACAGATGACTCTGGGTTATGGGGAAGTGTTTGCATGTGGAATACTAATAAGCCAAGGTTGTTCAGCATCCTTATCTAGACTTTTCCAGTAGTGTCTGATAACACAGGCAATCAAGTGCTTGTTTCTTTGCTATTATTCTGGCAAAGTGATTAAAGATACAGGCTGCCTTTTATGAATGAAAAGGCAACACGCTCAACATGGAGCAACACAGATATGTCCCCCTGTTTGATACACAAGAAAAGTGGGGCAATGGAGTGCTGACCATGCCTACATTATTGAGCCTGCCAAAATAAACCTTCCATTAGGTTTCTCTGGGTCTCACAATCTCTGAGGAGCCTTTGCAGGAGGAGCAAGCCTGTCCCTGGGCAGCATGAGCCCTGCCTGAGATGGGCAATGCTGGAAGCCTCCTTTCCCACTGGGGAACAGGAGCTGGAGGATGTCTCGGGGGTTAGTATGAGATAACCAAGTACACCAGAGCCTGCTGTCCAGGTAGGATGGCCACAGAAGCAACAGCACCGTAGAGCTGGGGGAGGTGGCAAACCGCTTGAATCAACCCATGGCTGCCAAAGGGAAGGTCCTGGCTCATGCGCAGGTACTTTCCTGTGCCAGTCCAGCAGATGAGTAAAGCTCAACCTCAGCACTGGAACCTGATGAAGGAAGGAGAGCTGTAGCACTTTCTCTCTTTTAAGTGTCTGGTCTGTATGTGACACTAATTAGTTATTATGGAAAGTTATTGCTATTCAATAATGTGGCCTGCTGACAAGGTATTATTTACTGCCGGTGCTGTGGTAGCACTTGCAGACCTCGGAGGGGTTCGTCTCCGGCACTCTTGGCACGCTGCCGCATGGAGCCCTGCCCTGAGCCAGCCGATAGCCCACACCTGTCTCCTGGTGTTTCCGCTGCACATCTGGCCAGCAGCGAGGCCAGTATGTGGTTTGTGTTACCAGCTTGCTAAAGCTCTGCTCCAGCCTGCTTCCAATACAGGCATGGTAAGGGAGGCCAGCAGGGAAAAGTTCTATTTTCCCTTGCACTTAATCTGTCCCAGACTTCCTCCACCCTACCAAAGCCTTTTTATTTCAATGTCTAACCCCAAATGTTGAGCCGAGCCACAATAATTATTATACTCTATTCAGCGGTGGTTTAGGGACTTAATTGTAGCACATAGTTGTATTTTTACTACAGATTAGAACAACTCTGTGACTTTATGGTTTTTTTTCACTTAACTGTGAAACAGTGAGCATGTCATATAACCAAAAACAAAGTTCTGGTGGGATGTCAGTTTTATCAAAATGAGTGGTTTTACTTCCCTGCTGGTCTGAAATTATCCCAGGTTTTTGGTGACTAAATTTTATTCTCAAGATGTTCTTTCGTTGCCTGTAAGAAAGGGACTTGACTTACAGCAGTGCAGTTTGAATGGCAGGTAGAGTGGACGTGATTCAGGAGGGCTGGGTTAATGAGCATTTTGGGATGGCAGAGTTCATTGGAGATGCTGCAGCTGTAATACGAGCCAAACGACTGAATCCCTTCTGTAATACCTTGAAAGGCCTTTTCAGCATGAGGTGTGTGCAGCTTGAATGGCAGTCTCCTCAAATTCAAACCGCACAAGCAGTAATGTGCTTTCTTTCTCCTTCTGTAATAGTGCACGGACATGTGAGTCCAATCTCAGGCAACTCCAAAACTGCAGGGCTGTGCCCCAGTCCAAATCTTGTGATTTGATGTAATTTTTGAGACCGACCAGAGAAGAGGCTCGATTGCTGGTTCAGTGTCTCCAGCCAGGCTCTTGCAGGGTCTTGGGAAAAGGGTGTTCATCCTGGAAATGTGCCTCAGGATCCCCAGTTCTGGCATATACTGAAGGCTCAGCCCTGGTTCTTTGGGTCAGTCCAGGACTTTCCTTTGTCTTAAAGCCTAAACCTGTATTTGGTAATTTTTTACTTTTTCTGTTTCAGAGGAGTGCAGCAAATACCTGAGAGGAAACTGATTCTCCAAGGTTTGAATTGTTTCCATCTCAGTTTATGACTGACTGCTGTCCTTTCCTGCCTTGGCAGTGCTGGATGCCTATTCATATGAGGCAAAATTAAAAAATAAATAACCTGTAAGTTGTATATCACTGCATAAGTGTACCCAAAAATATTTAGCCAATGTGGATGTATTGCCCTATTCAGTGTCTGGTTGATGTATGAGTCTGTTTTACTCCAGCCCCATTCTCTGAGCTTGCGTTGGGTTTCTGCTTACCGCACATGTGAATTTTATATTTCATTCAGTTTTTCTTCTGTATACTCTATGATGCCTCTGCATAACACCTATGCCTAGTGGTAACTTTTCACAAAGTTATCTTCTTTGCTCTGATCCTTTCAGTCAGCCTTGCTCATTTTCCAAACCAGTCATCCCCACCAGGTTGGTCTCCTTGCAGGCTTTGAGCCTCTCTGGAGGAAGATGATGGTAAAGACGGGTGTCAAGGGTGCTCCATCCCGCAGTGTGGGGGACGGATCTCCAACCACCCCAGCTGCGCATCCTCTCCTGGGAGCAGGCAGTGTGTTCCCTGCCAGCTCCTTGAAGCTAGGAAAGCAAGTTGGGAAAGGAGGGGGAGCGGGAGCAAAGGAACCCAGAGCTTTATTGCAGCCTCAGCAGAAGCAGTGATAGGTACAGCAGCAGCGTGGCTGTGCTGCCGGCTGGAGCACAGCAACTATTTTGTTCTTTGTGGTCTCGTTTTCTGCAGTGGGTAGCCATGTGATATCCTTTTAGCTGAAAATGGAGGAAGGAAATGGTTGTTTCCATAGCCTAGTCAGCTTGTGGGTCCCGGGTTGTTTCTGGTGCCAGCATCACAGTGAAAGCTCCTTGGAATTATCGGAAACTTTTTTCGGAGGCAGGCAGAGCCCTGCCTTCAACTTCTGGCAGTCACTGTTTAAACAGAGGCACTGTGCAGTTGGTGATGCCTCCAAGAGATGCAATAAACTTTATTTACATTATGAATTGTAGTCCATGGGCTATCAGAATAGGATTTGTTACACAAAAGAACCCTGAAGAGTTTACGACATCAGGAAAAGGGTTTCAGCTTCACCGAGTAGAAATTTGTACTTCTTGGGCAGGAATATTTACTCAGTAGTCAAGTGAGGAAAGATGAAGGCAGGAAATTGTAGTCTGTGAGGTTGGGGGTAAAAACTCAGTGCAGCAATGTCTCATACTTCTAAATCCCTTTCGTGTTGTCTGAACCTAAAAGGTTGTGTTCCCCATGAAAATCTGAATGAACATACTGAAGCTCGTTTTCTTCACTACTCATTTCTGTTAGTGCAAAGGTACAGGACGAAGCTGTGAAAAGTGTGTGATCTTTAACCAGTAAAACGGTGCCAGCCAAAGCCATTACTACCCTTTATCAGCATAATGTATCTTTCTGATGAATGTGGGGGTACGAGGAGTAGGCTAACTGCTAAAATGCAGTTCTGTCAGCCTGGCTGCAGCCACTTTGCCCGTATAATGTATTGTAGAAAGACAAAAGTGATTTTGTTGTGTTAAAACCTGAAGAACCTTCATAGTTTGAGAGCAGAAAATGACCCCAGATAACACAGCTGGAGTTTGCTAGACCTTGAATTATTTCTTCAGGTTAATTAGCTCGTGTGCACAATACACTGCCTTCTACTGCTCAAGACCTCCCAACACCTATACGTAGAGTTCCTGCATGGAGTGATGTCAGGATGGGAGATATGAATTTGAAGCTCAGATATAAACATTGCAGTGTGAAATGTGACCATTCACAATCATGTGGGTAGAAAGAGTAGGTATGGTAAGGTAGAGTAGGGTAGGCTAGAATATTTTCAGTTGGAGGGGACCTGCCATGATCATCTAGTCCAAATGGAAGACTGAAAATTGAGAATGAAACTCTGGTTGTCATCAGCTGTAATCGTAAAACCAGTGTTATGTTACATAGGCACCTGGCTGGAAATATTAGGTACTGCTGAGATATGTACCCAACGGACAGCTAGCCCCAAGTCTCCTTGGCTTCATCACACTAAAGTGGGATTAATTACCTGATGATCTGTGCTCCCATTGACATGTCCGGGGATGACAGCAGCCAAAAGGCAGGTCTGGAAAATTTAGAGCTGTGGTTCGGTGGGGCTTTAATTCGTGGGGGTCTGGGCTGAGCGTGGAGCTGGCTGGAGGAAGAGGCATTTTCCTCCCTGCTAGGCTGAATGAATTGTCACAGGCTAGGCAGTGATGGTGCTTTTGCAAAGCTGTGCTTTCTGTAGTAGGCAACCAAGTCATTTCAGTTTGCCCCCCAAAAAAAAAATATTTCTGAATACAAAAATTTACCTTGGGGATTACTTGAATAAGCTCAGCTCTGGGCACATATCTGTCTCAGTGGTACATGAGTGGGATGAGAAAATTTTTTCTGCCCATGATGCTACTTCAAGGCGTATTTTTGTTGAGTGATGTGTGACACTTTGGGTATCGTTGCTTTGTTCTAGCTGCAGTGCTTCTGGAGCAACATCATCCTACTCTTACTGAGCATCCACAGATAGAAGGGCATTGAATCATAGAATGGCCTGGGTTGAAAAGGACCATAGTGATCATCTAGCTTCAACCCCCCCGACATATGCAGGGCCACCAACCACTAGACCAGGCTGCTCAGAGCCACATCCAGCCTGGCCTTGAATGCCTCCAGGGATGGGGCATCCACGAAGGGGAAAAGAAGATTAGTATCTTTTAGTCATCCCTTTATCAAATATTTCCCTTAGTCTTAAGTTATCATGGATGGTACTGTAACTTCAGTAGCGATAAAACTGGAATTTCTTAAAGGCTTGAAAATTATTGCACTGTCCTGTAGAAGTACCTGCAAAATAAAAAGTTTTCTGGATCAAAATGAGAATCTTCAAAGTTTAGGTATTTTCTTCTGACAGGCTGAAGTTTTGCTGTAGCATCCATCCTAGAAGTACGTGTAAAAGTTTGCAGAAAATAGGGAGAGTTATACTAACTGTGGGGAGGCTGCTCTGGCCCATGTAAAGAAACATTGCAGTATTTGTGAAGTGTTACTATTGCACAAATATTGCACAAATATTACAAAGACAAAAGGAATCAGGATGTTAATAGAAGGGAAAAAGGATAACTTGGATGAAAAGCATCCAAATTAATCTTTGCCTAACTTCCATTTTCATAGGTAAGTAGTGGCTGCTCATTTAGATATTTCTTCTTCTGTGCTGTTGCATAGAATCCCATTTTTTGATAAAAACNGAGTAGAAATTTGTACTTCTTGGGCAGGAATATTTACTCAGTAGTCAAGTGAGGAAAGATGAAGGCAGGAAATTGTAGTCTGTGAGGTTGGGGGTAAAAACTCAGTGCAGCAATGTCTCATACTTCTAAATCCCTTTCATGTTGTCTGAACCTAAAAGGTTGTGTTCCCCATGAAAATCTGAATGAACATACTGAAGCTCATTTTCTTCACTACTCATTTCTGCTAGTGCAAGGTACAGGACGAAGCTGTGAAAAGTGTGTGATCTTTAACCAGGAAAACGGTGCCAGCCAAAGCCATTACTACCCTTTATCAGCATAATGTATCTTTCTGATGAATGTGGGGGTACGAGGAGTAGGCTAACTGCTAAAATGCAGTTCTGTCAGCCTGGCTGCAGCCACTTTGCCCGTATAATGTATTGTAGAAAGACAAAAGTGATTTTGTTGTGTTAAAACCTGAAGAACCTTCATAGTTTGAGAGCAGAAAATGACCCCAGATAACACAGCTGGAGTTTGCTAGACCTTGAATTATTTCTTCAGGTTAATTAGCTCGTGTGCACAATACACTGCCTTCTACTGCTCAAGACCTCCCAACACCTATACGTAGAGTTCCTGCATGGAGTGATGTCAGGATGGGAGATATGAATTTGAAACTCAGATATAAACATTGCAGTGTGAAATGTGACCATTCAGCATCATGTGGGTAGAAAGAGTATGGTAAGGTAGAGTAGGGTAGGCTAGAATATTTTCAGTTGGAGGGGACCTGCCATGATCATCTAGTCCAAATGGAAGACTGAAAATTGAGAATGAAATTCTGGTTGTCATCAGCTGTAATCGTAAAACCAGTGTTATGTTACATAGGCACCTGGCTGGAAATATTAGGTACTGCTGAGATATGTACCCAACGGACAGCTAGCCCCAAGTCTCCTTGGCTTCATCACACTAAAGTGGGATTAATTACCTGATGATCTGTGCTCCCATTGACATGTCCGGGGATGACAGCAGCCAAAAGGCAGGTCTGGAAAATTTAGAGCTGTGGTTCGGTGGGGCTTTAATTCGTGGGGGTCTGGGCTGAGCGTGGAGCTGGCTGGAGGAAGAGGCATTTTCCTCCCTGCTAGGCTGAATGAATTGTCACAGGCTAGGCAGTGATGGTGCTTTTGCAAAGCTGTGCTTTCTGTGGTAGGCAACCAAGTCATTTCAGTTTGCCCCCAAAAAAAAAATATTTCTGAATACAAAAATTTACCTTGGGGATTACTTGAATAAGCTCAGCTCTGGGCACATATCTGTCTCAGTGGTACATGAGTGGGATGAGAAAATTTTTTCTGCCCATGATGCTACTTCAAGGCGTATTTTTGTTGAGTGATGTGTGACACTTTGGGTATCATTGCTTTGTTCTAGCTGCAGTGCTTCTGGAGCAACATCATCCTACTCTCACTGAGCATCCACAGATAGAAGGGCACTGAATCATAGAATGGCCTGGGTTGAAAAGGACCATAGTGATCATCTAGTTTCAACCCCCCCGCCATATGCAGGGCCGCCAACCACTAAACCAGGCTGCTCAGAGCCACATCCAGCCTGGCCTTGAATGCCTCCAGAGATGGGGCATCCACGAAGGGGAAAGAAGATTAATATCTTCTAGTCATCCCTTTATCAAATATTTCCCTTAGTCTTAAGTTATCATGGATGGTACTGTAATTCAGTAGCGATAAAACTGGAATTTCTTAAAGGCTTGGAAATTATTGCACTGTCCTGTAGAAGTACCTGCAAAATAAAAAGTTTTCTGGATCAAAATGAGAATCTTCAAAGTTTAGGTATTTTCTTCTGACAGGCTGAAGTTTTGCTGTAGCATCCATCCTAGAAGTACGTGTAAAAGTTTGCAGAAAATAGGGAGAGTTATACTAACTGTGGGGGGGCTGCTCTGGCCCATGTAAAGAGAAGAAACATTGCAGTATTTGTAAAATGTTACTGTTGCACAAATATTACAAAGACAAAAGGAATCAGGATGTTAATAGAAGGGAAAAAGGATAACTTGGATGAAAAGCATCCAAATTAATCTTTGCCTAACTTCCATTTTCATAGGTAAGTAGTGGCTGCTCATTTTGATATTTCTTCTTCTGTGCTGTTGCATAGAATCCCATTTTTTGATAAAAACAAAGTATGTTAGGTATGCCAATAGCCAAACTTCAGCAATAACTCTGCATAACAGAAATATTGCCAAGCAGCGACCTCACCCTCGCTCACAATGGGAAGATGTACTGCATCCCACAGGAAATCAATACTTCCTAATACGAACAAACATGAAGATGAAATTATCAAACTGGCAAGTCAGGGAAATGGTCTTGATTCATCAGAATTATCTGTGATTTAAATGCAGGAGTTAAAAAAACTCAAGTGATAATGAATCTGGCAGATGATCAGTGAATTCGTGCATCAACCCATGCCTCTGGTGGGAATCACCCAGGGCACCAGGCTGGCTCCTTTCCCATTACTGACCATGGCAGGTTGTTTCTGAATAACAAACCACCTGTTCCTTATCCAGCCTGGTGTTTTGGAGCTGCTTTGTGGGTCCAAAACCACAGCCCAGGCAATACAAACCACAGCTCATCTGCAAAGGTTTGGAGCATGCCCTAGCAGGGAAGAAGCAAGCCTACTTTTATCTGGAAGAATATAGCACTAAGAAAACCACCCAATAAAGGATTATCAGACTAGTACATGGGATGCAGGGCCTGTTGTTTTATGTGTAAATGCTTAGCATAAAGGATTATTTCTGCCCTTAAGACACAGAATTAGCAAGAAGACAGAAAAGGCTTAGGAGGTCCCTGGGAGGACGAGAGATGGCTGTGAAGGCCAGGAGGTGACTTGCCCTGGGCCAGAGCAGGGATGTGCCAGCATATCCACCTACCAGACCAAATTGCATCTCCAAATAGCAGCAGCCCACGCCACCACCGTTTGAAAATGCTGTTTCAGTTCTTTGCTTTTTAACACATACAAACTCCTATATTTTCTTCTTCTTTTCTCTTTTTTTTATTTTTATTTTAAGCTCAGCAGCAGAGATAAGAGCTTGTTTTCATATTCTCTTAACACCCTTACGATACTTTAGACACTACATAGCAAATAAGCAGATGGCTGTGAACTGATCTGTACTTGTATATAAAATGTCTCTAACTTAAAAAACAATACGCATATTATAAAAAAGGTTGGCTGGGGTGGTTCCCCCTCCTCCTGTGCTGGCAGATGCTACGGGAGTTGATAAGGTGTAAAGACTGATTGCAGCCTTCCCCCAGAGAGCATCCTGACACATCAGGGTTGGAGTATATCCGTGGGTGTCATATGCCTGTCCCCGTTCAGCACGTAGAGTATCTCAGCCTCTAGAGCAGTCTGGCACCTCTTCCAGCACTTCTTTTTTTTTATTTAACACTGCTTGGAAAATCCACACAGCAAGACAAGAGGCGGAGAGGAGAAGGCAGTAAAGTGGGAGGGAGGTAATGAGGGCCAGACTTGATGTCCCAGCGTATCCAAAGAGGCCAGAGAAGTCAGGGAGAGCCGTGACTGAGAAAGGACAGAGCAAGGACAGCAAAATTTGACACCTGCTCTGCCTGTGTCATGTTTCTGAGCATTTTCGGCCCTCTCTTTATAAAAATAAATGTATTTGTTCAGTTTCTCGAGCAATGCTTCACCTTTCGAGTTAAAAGTCACCTTGCTTGGCCATGACCCAAATTTAGTTTTTTAGTTTGCCATTAAATATATTCAACAAGTAAATGCGGGAACCCATCCATAGCTTTGCAGAAACACATTTGTTTCTGAGTAGGCAATCCTCCTCCCCTGTAAAGGCAGCATCCCTCCTCTTCGTGCCTGGTGGTGCTGGGGCACGCTGGCTCAGTGCCATCTCCTCGTGGTTCTTCCACGGTGAACAGAGGGGGACAGGCTCTGCCAGGGGACTATTCAGAGCTCTCTGAGGCTCGTTCATACTCAAAATCGGCGAGGAGCCTATCTGTTAGCTTCAGAAATACTCCAGGGAGACAAATCTCCCCTGGGGAAAGTTACTTTTGTGATTACTTTCCATTGTCTGCTTCTTTACGCTTGGAAATATTGTCAGCTTTGCTCCCTGTGAACAAATTCAAGCGTCCCAGGAGTGCTTTCTCCCCTGATTCACCATTCCACTCAAAACTGGTCAAACACTGTTTGCTACTCAACAGCCACATTTTTTACTTACAGATTCTGCATGATAATTTTTTTGATGATGTCCTTCTGCCCCCTCTCCTTATTTCCTTTCCTCTTTCATTTCCTGAAAGTATTTCCTGGTTCAATTTCTTTTCCTGTGGACTTTTTTTTTCCTACAGCTTATTTCCTGCAGTTTATTTTTATTCCATTTTCGTCACTGCTTACAATTGAGTTGGAAGCGTCCTGTCCGGTGTTGCAGCCGGTGTCATTCCGCCGTGGTATTTCTGATAATTACCGGTAGGTGTTGTCACCTGACATTTCCGCTCCGGTTTCGGCTGGCTGCAGCGAAACACAGCCATTTCACCACGCCTTCTTGTTTTCTTCTTCATGTGCGGTACTCAGTACATAAAATATCTGCCCATACTGAAAAGGTGATCGTTTTATACATATATTAAGCGAGCAATTGTTTGTCACTCTGTGTATCTGCTGTGTTGAAAACTACCTTGTACTCCATCCACCATGCGCACAGACGTGAGTTACAAATGGGCAAGAATTTGCTGTTTGATATTGCAATCTGGATGAAAACTCTCGCCAGAGTGGTCCACACCCCTGCAGTACCTAACAAACCCTGGAACTCTTCAGCGGTTGTGGCTTTTCAGAAATCCCAGCAGAACTCAATTAAGTTTTCTGCATAATATGTGGCTTAATAATATAAATGTGAGTACAAATGGGATATAGTTTTGGCTCATAAAGCCATACTAGCCATAACAATGAAGGATAGTTGATGTTATGATCTTTATTAACACCTTATGACACTTTACAAGAAGTAAATGTTTTAAAATTTATTTTAGCTTGAATGTTTTCATGCTGCATTTTATGTGCCAGTTGCCATCAGCTGTGATGTCTCAATTCGAAGTGGGGGTTAGTGGGTTATCCTGAGCTGTAGGGGCTCACTAGCTGGCATGGTAACAGGCTTGCATCCTCTGCAGGTCCTGTAGAGCTCACAAGGTTCACCTCTCAGTTAAATTTGCAAGCTAGCATTGAGCCTTTGAGGCTTGTGGACCATTTTAGGTAAGCAAGGACCTGAAAAAAAACCAATGCAACTCTGCAGAAAAAATATTAGTACCTAAGGTGAGCAAGCTGAGAACATGGTATTCAAATAATAATAACAGCGGGAAAATAACTTATCTTGACATAAGTATTCAAGGTATACAGGATCACCGACAGAGACAGTTTCCAAATGCTATCTGGATGGGTTCCTTCTAGAAAGTAATCCAGTATATCTCAGTGGCTTTGTATACATGTGTACAGAAAATGCTTTAAGTAATCCAGCCCATGCCATGTATCATAACACGTCTGTGCTTTACATATTGAGGGCTAATTTTGAGCCCAAAAAGCCAGGAGGAGAGAGGCTGCAGTACATGGGTAGGAGCAGTAGCCTTGGTGGGGAGTGGTGCTGGGACATGTCCTTGGCAGTGCAGGTGGGGTGGAGGGGACCAGCCCCAGCACCAGTTTCCCAGCAGTGCTTTTTGGAGCATGCAGCACTGCTGCACGCAGTGTTGTGCAATTGTGCTGTGGGTTGCAGTGGGCTTTGCATAGGGAGCAACGGTCTTGAGGGAGGGAGGTGTGCCATGCTCTCTCTCTGCCTTGCACGGCTAACAAGAATCCATGTCTAAGCAGGTTTCCTCATTAAAATTGACTCATTTGAGAAAGTATAGGAAGGGGGCAGGGGTGGGGGCAGGGGTGGAAATTACATGCTTTCTGCTCTCCTTCCCCTTAAAAACCAGCAAGGAGTGTGTTCAGTCTTGTTTCAGCAAGTGAAACTCAGCAAGTCAGCTGGCTGAGCTAGCTGGCTTCTCGGGGTGGCTCTCTGGACCCTTACAGCCATGTTTGCTCTAACGTTTTAGAGAAGCATCTTGTCAGAAGTGGGACTGGAGACGGATATTGCTGGACAGTGTTAGAATAGGACCCCTCTGCTAGCCCAGAGCCCCTTTGTGGGCTGGGTGCTCCTCAAGCCCAGTTCACAACCAGTTGTCTGAAACTGGGCTTCAAGTAAACCACCTGGGAGGCTGGGGCCAAAAGGAACGTCTGAGGGGGCTGGTGGTGGAGGACTTAAGTATTCACGGAGTTCAGGGAAGAGTTTTATTTAGAGAACCCAGGAGGAGCTACCCAGTGAACTGGTTGTATCTTTAACCATACCCCTGTGCCCAGCCAACCCTGGGCCATCATGAGGGTGGCACAGGAGTAACTTCATGGAGTTGTGTGCGTGATTTTTGTTGCCTGACCCAAGAAACAGGCTGCCTTGCCATTATGCGGAGGAAGCTTCACGGGGCAGGCATGAGCTCAAGAGCAATTAGAGACCTGAGACAGAGCCAGGTCTCTCGGTCACTCTGCAGGAAAGGACTGATGGAGCTGCAGAAGCAGCAAGAATATTTCCCCAGGGGAAGAAAAAAGAGTTGCCTTTGGTCCCTCTGAGATGATTGACTTTCTGTCTTCCCCCAGAAGCTTATGAGTAATTCAAAGGAACACGTGTAGCAATAGTAGCGTAGTGTTTGCTAAATACAGTTGGAAGAAACTGTTACTACTTACCTCAACTTGCAGTTAAGCGCCGTTCAGGGCATCTAGCCAAGCATGCTAAAAAAGACTAATGGGGAGGAAGAAGTGTGAAATATGAGCCACCGTCTCTACCATTAACACATGGCTTGTTGTTCCTGACTTTTGGGGGTTGGATTTCTCAGCCTACATGAGGTGCCAGTGGAAGGGAAGAGGGGCCCTGCTTGTTCATTTTCGGTGTAAACTCTTCAGTCTTGTTTTTTTGCTTGGGAGCAGCTTCTGACCCCAGGTACTGGCTTCCCCATGCAGGTTGCTGAAGGCAAGAGAGTCAAACTCATGCCACTGGGGAAAGTCATTCAGACAAAAACATCCCCAACCCTTTTATACTAGATACAAAATGTAACCTGTGTCTTTGGTTTGATTTTGCTCTTCACATTTCATGGTGTTTGTCTGCTATAGCACGTGTGTTGCCTTTCCAACACAGTGACTTTGTCATTACCTTTGGGGAGCCACATCAGGGATTAACAAGATTAAGCGGTGGGGCTATAGGGTTTGTTTTCTTACAGGTTATCATCTTGAATGAAGGGTAGGTCAGTAGTAAACAAAACGCTTTCACCCGCTGATGGCCTTCTGATGTCCTGGGGTAATGCAAGTCGGTGCCCTCAATCTGCAGTCCCAGAGACAGGTGCATGTATCACAGCACCGCTGGCAGAACCGATGCTGAATGCCACTGCTGAGAGCTGAAGGGAGAAGGCACAGAGATTGATGGAGACTAAGTCTTAGAGCTTTGATGGAAGGTTGTCGTTTATGAAGATTTCAAGGAAAATGGAAATATGTTTGCTGTACTTGGAATAAGTCATCTGAATCTTACCTTCCAACATGCCAAACACAGCATATTCTATGTTGAGTCTCATCTTAAAATGTGCTTTTTCAGGGCTCTCAGTGTTTTACAGCTGGGCTGCATGTGAAGGTTGTTTGTATCATGGATGCTGATGTGGAAATAGGTGCTCCGATGTGTGAGCCCCTGATCTTCTCCAAAAGAGGATCTTCGGCATAGACCCAAGAGGCTATTACTGGGAAATGACCAGGTATAACAGTTCAGGTAGAAATACGTGGGGGAATTGAATGTTCTGAGTAGGAGAGTGGGCAAGATACATTAAAATTGCTGCCAAAACACTGGCCTATCACCAAAATGTTTATAGGCTGGGGAATGCGAGGGCATTTTTTTCACAAGATCCTGAAGGTAAGCATTAACCAAGGCAGGTAGAATAGTAAATGAATTTTGTAAAGCTTTGTTCTTGACTGCTGGCATGTGAAATCAGGGTGACTGATCTGAGAGCAACATCACTCTGAACCACACACTTCTGTGTGATGAAAGGGAGAGCATTCTGGTGACCTGTTGGAGCAACACAGGCAAGCTTAGTAGTGATTTGGGCTGAGTCAGGACAGGAGAAAAATAGCAGAGCAGTGAGAGAGAATTGTAAAGGATGTCTAAAAGCATGCTTCCAGAGTGTTTTATAGAGACCACACGCTACACTGCTGGAGACAAGAGACTTGATCTTGCTGCATATCAAGAGTGGGAGTAATGTGAAGGGTCAACATGGGAAGAAATCTGTGTTGACAAGCACTAAAAGTGCGTCAAATTGAAAGAAGTGCTTTCAGCTAATTAAGCATGTAGGATTGAAAGGGCTTTCTTGAGGCACTGATTTCAGTTATGTGCTCTGGGGTGTGTGTACACAAGCATGTATATGAGTGTGCACACGTGTGATGTCACGTCATCCCTCCCATAACAATCCATCCTTTCTGTTAGGTCCAGTAACCTGTTTATGAAATTATTCATAATTTCATAATATAATGAATATTTATAATATTCATAAATTCACTATTTTGCTGTCTAATTAGCTTTTTGTTTTCTCAGGAGCATGGTAGCAAACTGAAATGAATATGGACTCATCCTGCAGAATTATTGACCTAATGGCAACCTTAAGCTTGCCAGGCAGGACTCGCATGTTGTCTGCCTTCTTTACGATTGCCCTGCAGGTGACAACAATTCTGCCTTTCCTACCACTTCCGCTCACTTAGCTGGGCCATGAGCCACTTCCTACTGGGTTGTGGTCTCTAGACGTGTAGAATTGGATGAAATGTTTAATTTCATGCATACACAATGGGGAAAACTTCCACCTAGTCATCTGTCTTCAGCTGCCCTGGGAATAAACCCTGGCCTTATTGGTGTTTTTTTTTTTTTGTTTACTAACCCGCTTTCCCTGATGGGCTTCCTGCTGTCTCTGACTGAGCAAGGACCATAGAAACACTATGGCTACACATACATTACTGAAGATTTCAGATGTTTATTAATAGATAAGTGTGTTGCACTCCCTCCAGTGCTTTCTGTCACCATGCATTAGAAGAGATGTGCACCAGGAGGGATTTCTTTGCTGCAGAGCTGGGTGGGGGTGTACACACAATTGCACATATTCATGGATATGTATAGTATGCAGATGCATGCACCTAAAATAAAAATGCCATTCACCTCTCAGGGGTGAGAAGGGCAACTTCATTAATGAAATCCTCCAACAGAAACCTGCTGTCTGTGACTAGGTCTGCCTCTATTTCATAGCGGAGAGCACGATGCTATTTCTCTCCCAGCTGTGTAAAACATAGACCAGAGAACAGCAATAAAAGGAGAGGAAGGAATTGCTGGCTAGAGAAAATTCACAGGAATGAAGGCTTAAACGTATAAAATACTGTGTATTCCTGGGAGGTTGTTGTCTATCCTGCAGTGACAGCTTTGAAAGACTTTGAAATACCAAGTCCCATTCTGGTGCCCATAACTTATTTGACAGAGTTAGGAAAAGCAGTTAAAAATATGTTCAAACACAGCCAGCAGCAAAGCCAAAAATGGGATTAGCATGTGGTACTCTTCACATAAGTGCATATTGCTTAACAGCCTAATCTTCTTACGTGTATAAGAACCGCACACTTCCCAGACCTCTTGAATTATGTCTGTTGTTGTGCCAGTTAACTGAATACCAGGTAAATGCAAAATTCAAGGATCTGCATATGGAAATTACATCCAAATCATCTGCTTTCCGATATTTTAATCTTTCTAGATAACTGAACGCCAAATATGGATGAGATTTTGTCCACTTGTCCATTTTTCTCCTGAATAGCTGTTATTTCCATATGTGTGGCATAATGAGATGGAGAAAAAATGTCCGAGGGATGCGCTAATAAACCATGGTTGAAATGTGAGAAGTTTGACTGTGTGGGCAAGAAAAAAAACAATACAAAGAGCATAAAAGATCATGGTCTTTCTCAACAGTTTCTGCTGCTGGTGAAATTTTAGCCTTTTTGCTTGAGTTTGAAAAATTTGCTAAATTGTCCATCTATGAGCGCGTAACAGAATAATGATGGTTCTCATGCTGTTACCTGCACATAGCTAAAGACTTGTGTCATTTTGTCATGCCTCCCCTCCTGTTTGCCCAGAGGGCAGCTGCAGCTCATGTAGACATGGTTGCTCTAGCTTTGGTTTGCATGCATTGAGTGCCTGTGGCAGGGGAGATGCGGGGATCCAGCCTTCAGGTGTAGACTTGTCACCTAAGCTGTGTCTCAGGGCGTGTGCCACAGGAGATTGCTCCTCACATCCATTCTGGACGCAGGTTGTACAGGGTGCAATCCTCAGAAATCATTTAGGTTTCTGCCCTGATAATAGCAATAATAAGAAATAATGATGCACAAAGCCACTACAAACTATGTGTTCCAGCACAGACTTACAGAGAGAAGTAACCAAGGAGCAGAGCACCTGAAATGGGGTGTCAGTCACCCACAGCCCTGTGACAGTGGGCGCTGCAAGGACTGAAAAGGAGATGTCTGCACTGAACAGTGCCCTCACGAACGTCAGAGTACACCAGGAAAGCAGGAACAAAAGATGGGACCAAGGATGGGGGAATCCCATCCAGATCCTGAATAAATCCCAAAGATGCACAAGAGCAGCGAGAAAAAGGAGACGGGGCTTTTGGCATGCAGTTTTCTATTTTAATGAGAGCTTAGCATCTCTTGCCTTATGTGAGAAGCATGCTTAGAAATTTCTGTCAAGGCGTACATAGGACCTGCCTCAGCTCTCACATTTCCTGGGGGAGCTGGACTGCACACCAGCCTGCCAGGGGAGAGGAGGACAGGGAGGCACAGGCAGGGTCTTCAGCAGCCCCTGAGCAGCTGGAGCACTTTTCCTGTTCCCATCATCTGATGTCCGACGCAGCTGAAGGGCTTCAGAAGAGAAAGCCATCACTGTCTGCTGTTCCTGCACTAACACAGACAGAAATTCTTTCTTCCCCTTGGTGCAGAAAGAGCATGGCATCCTGCCCCTGGCAGGGTGAACAGGGTTCCCAAGGGCAGCAGGGTATGTATGAGTTTTTGGATCCAGTCACTTGAAATTTTTTGTCTAGAGGTGTGAGGGAAGTTTTGTGCATGCCTGTGCTTGTACATATAGTCACAAAAGTTATGGTGAGGTTGCCATTGCTCAGCTGAGTAACTGAAATGCTGAAGAGCTGGTAACCTTATTTGCAAGGAACATCAGCCCCACCAACACGCTCCCTTTGCATCGGCATTTTTCAAGCCTTAATAAAGATGGGATGGGAAGGCAGCTCATCCAAATAGCTATGTGCAGTTCCAGTTGGTGGGGTTTGCCATTGGCAAATAGGTCAAGACTGGGCGTTTGAGTGCGTGCACAGTTGGGGGCAAGCACAATTGTAGAAAGCAGAGCAATTGTCCCACCTCCACGGAGCTCTGGGCTCCTGTGTCCCTGCTGGGTAAGCCCCAGCACCCTCTGTGCCATCACTGTGAAGCAGCAGCCGCAGAGGGAGCTGCTTTGAAAGTACTGAGTTTGCTGATGCATTGCACAAAATGTGGGACATGTACAGAGGAGAAGCGACTGTAGATTTTTACCAGCCTTGTAGGCTTAAATCCCCTGGGTGTTACAGTGGAGACACGAGTACTTGGGGGAAACATACATTCGAGATATTCAGGGCTATAAATAAAATTCACATCAGACTCAGCACTTGCCTCAATGAAACATTTATGCACTAAAATGCATGATGAAGTTGGATGTGTTGCCACACTGCCTAGTCTTTGAGATAAATTAGTCTTCCTCAGATTAATTTTCTTGCAATGTTTTGCACACAAATTTAACAGCAACAACCTACTGCTGACCTGGGCAGTAGGTGTGGAAGAGTTTGATCAGGTTGAACTCTGCTGCTGGCAGCAAAGCTGGGTGAACATACAGCTTTCTTATGACATGGAATCACATGAGAAAAAAGTCACCATTTTTACCTGAAATGGCTAGAAAAAAAATCTCATTTGATAAAATGGCAAGTCAATCACCTTAACACTGGAGAAGAAGGGCTTCCCATGCAGAGCCTGGCATGGTGCTGCTAGCCACGGCAGCCTTCGAGAGCATCCCGTACCCCTGTGGCGTGGCGGGGAGAGGCACTGGAGCTTTGCTGGGGCACAGCCCCCAGCTCCTCTGCTTCCTGCAAAGGGCTTGGGTCATTAGAGCCTCTCATATAAGTAATTGGGCTCTGGAATAGGTTTATTCATTAGTATGATCTTTTTAATTGTGAGTTCTGTCTTTTGGAATCCAGATTCTTTAATAAGGATTCGGCAGCCGCCTGTTTGGCTTTGCTTGTGCAGGAGTTCACGGTATGACAGCTCTGGGCTCTGTCCTTGAGCGTGTAGGCACCTTCCTCGCTCACCGCTCAGACCCCCTCCAGGCTGCCCACTTTTTCACACCTTAAACCAAATCATCTTTTTTCTCTTTGAAGCAGGGAACACAGAAAATGATCTTCCCCACTCCCAACAGCTAACAGCAACTATAATACAGAAAGAAATAATAGGAAGTTGAGAAACAGAAGGAGCTGATGAGGGGGAGGGAAGCGTCTAGAGGAGCAGACGGAGTTGGGGGGGAAACCCCTGGATCTATCAAATAAATAGAGCAGAAATCTTTCTTGCTTGGCCTTTGTGGTGTTATTATTAGAACAACCACGCCTGAGTGCACTAAAGCCGCACAACCTCCAAGCATCCACATCCAGCTCTGCTATGGCAGGATCCTTTTTCTGCTTTGCTAAAGGAGGGAGGGAGAGTGAGAGAGAAGATGTGAAGATGAGAAGGGTCTATGAATGATAAATATGATCAACTTCGATAAAACAGCTATTTGGAAACCTTCAAAAATGTCCTCATGAGAACACCCATTAGTGTATGTCTGTTTGACGCTGGTTGTCAGGAAACCAGCCAACATTAATGGATCCACAGAATGTAATGGAGTATCCACTTAAATGGTCTCTTGTCGTTTTGTCATCCCACAAGACCAAAAAAACAATTACTTTAACTTGGGAATGAAATGAACACAATGGTTTTTATGATTCACTTGCATATTCTAAATTGATCAAAGCGCACACTAAAAATATGTTAAAAATCTATGCCTGATGCCTGAAATGCAGCATTTCCCGTATCTGTACAGACTTTTTTCTCATTCACTGTGGTGTCCGGTTGTTAATAATTTAAAGACTCTGGTTTTACAGTTTCTGTATTGCTGTATTTATTATGCATATTATGATGATGCCGAGGGTCTACAGCCACTCGAAGGCTCGGGACTGTAAAAACCTGCAGTGTAAAACGTCGAGTGAAGGGAAGTGCTTGCTGGAAGAGATACTTTATCCCCATTTTACAGAACCGAGGCATAGGGAGTGTTAATATTGAACCCAGGCTCCTAGTACAAATCTATGGCAAAGCTTTGACCGAACAGGTCCTCTAGATATCAGCCCAGTGGTCTTTGAATTACCCTGCCACAGGGCTGGCTTCTTTCTTTTTAGTGGAGGTAAGAGATTCAACCCTGTGCAGACAATGAGACATTCAGTGGTTCTGAAAGCTCACAGGCCACTCCTCTGGCTTCAGCTCCCAGCAGTGGTGCCCAGCTCCCCACGGCCAAAGAGCGAGGGCCAGAGAGATGTCATTGCAGGAGCACAGGCAATGTGCAAAGGACATGGAAGGGCACGTGCAAAGGACAATGTGCAAACAATGAGATGGAAGCAGGTCCCTCTCTTGGCAGGCAATCACACCCTTCAGAAGTGGTGCAGGCTCACTCATTTACGAGTGAACTTCTTCGCTCTCTTTCCCCTTTCCGGGAGGTTTTTCCAGAGCTTTGCTGCTCTGAGGTTGGGATGCTCTTCTTCAAACATTCAGTCTAATGGCATTTGTGGTGGATTTATGCTTATTTGTCCTTGGGCCAGCATTGTCCTCTACCCTACCCAGTGCTTCTCCCTCCCTCTGAGCTCTCCCACCACCACAGGCTGAGAACATTCATCCCCTCGTGGCTTTTTTTGCCAGTTTCTGTTCTGGACTGCCTCGAAAATCCACCCCAGCTTTTGAGCATTTTAAAGGACTGTTCAGTTCAGCGAGTACTGTGCAATATTTCTGCTTTCTTGGTGTCAGGGGGGCATATTCCCTGACACGGTGAATCAGTTCTTCAGGAAAAGGCATGAAGATACAGGCTGGGGCCAATGCACAGGATACCTACTGTAAGCTTCTTGGTGTGCCCTATCATTTGAAGATAAAGTATTTGTGCTTTATTTTTCTTGTCGCACAGCACTATGCACAGCTCTGCCAGGCTTGCAAGCTAAGGGAAGCTTGTTGAAAGGCTGAGAGGTCATGCTATTTTATCAGTGAACAGCAACAAGTGCCTACAACAGCAAGCGCGTAGCAGAACTGTACTAGCTTGGTTTCATTTTTAAGTCTCATGCAAAGTATATTAACCCAACTCCTACTCTTCTTATTTGAAAAACACTGCTGCCAAAGCCAGAAAAGCTTCCTACAAGTTAAATTTTGCAGTGAAATCTATTCTAGTCTAATGAAATGTCTGAACATTTCATAAAGAGGTAAAACTTTCCACTCGCTTATTGAGCTCCGTCATAGACAACTACTAGAGCTGCAGTCTAGACAGTTTTTTTCTGGGAGTAGGAAGGAACTGCTTGTGCCTGCTGTTTCATTCGCCTCCAGGGTACAATTTGTGATCATGCATATCACATATCCTCAGCAATGTAAAGAATGGGTGGGGTATCATTACTATCACTTACAAATTTTTGTCCTGAGATGAGCTTCCCAAGGAGGCAGTGCAGCTCAGAACAGGACTGGGGCAAGTTACTTTGTGTCTTGGTACCGCATGTGTAAAATAGACATAGTGCTTCCTTACCCTCAAGGGGTAAAGGAAATAAGAAAATCAGCTCATGATAGTGAGATATTCACCCAGTGCAGTGGTGACAGACAGACACGCCATCAAAAATTCTGCTTGCAATTTGGCAACATTATGTTATTACAATGTCAATAATTTAACTAGCAAATCCTGGTGATGAACAACTAAAGGTTGCCGTCATTTATCCTGCAAACCCTTCCACTATCAATCTTTTTTTTTTTTTGCACCCTGGTGCCATTCCTTGCACAAACACCGTGGCCAGTCGCATGGAGCAGCACCGAAAACATACTGTCAACGGAGTGAAACCTTGCCTACAAAACCCCTGAGAAGCAAAGCAAGGCTGCCTGCTGTTCAGGCTCCTTTCAGTGGTGCTGAAGCCCTGAGAACCTGAACTTCAGCAGATCTGTCACCGTATTATATCACCACTTCCACAATGACACCCACAAAGTTTTGTGAACTGTGTTTTTTTTCTTATCAAAGAAACTGATAAAATCTGTCAGCAATCCCACACGTGTCAACATGGTTCCTGGGTTTCTCCTCTTGTGTCTGCTCCCTCCTTCTCCTACTGTACTTCCCCAGTTCTTTTCTCTATACAAAGCACTGGTATGCCTTCAGTCTGAGTGACTGTTGTTTGGCATTAAAGAAAGAAACAAAACCAGAAAGAGCAAAGCATCTCCACCAGAGAGCGGCTCTCTGACACGTTGCACTGACTCCTCTACAACTGCTCCTGCAAGCTGTAGAGTGCAAAAGCACAGAAGGTAGATGGGAGCCCCGAAATGTGCTAGTTCCTTGTCTGGAGACAACATACTGCTGTGGATGTCCTGCCACCAAACCCTTTCCCCGGCTTGACGTCCCCCTCAGTGGTGTCCCACAGCTGCAGCATGGGGAAAAAGGAGAAGAGCCCACAGCCTACGGTTGGGACCAACCCAAGGCATGCTGGCTGTTCGGCTCCTGGCTGGAAAGGGAACTCCAGGAGGTACCTCCACCACCCTTCCTCTTGGGCATGGGGGAGCCTGCCTGCATCTCACAGCCTTGTTCTGTAAGCAAAACAGCTGTGGCAGCTCCTTGACATTACAAGAGGAGATGACCATTTGCATCAATGCCTGTAGAAGAAGGAGCAATCCCAGTGCTATAGCTGGGGACATGCCACGTGCTCTGCTGTTTTACGTGGGCTGCTGAGCACAGGTGGGACAAGCCTGCTCCATGCAGCCGGCAGGGACAGAGCGCTGGGACCCCCCATGGCCCTCCTCTCCTGCTTCAGCCCTTGGAAAGCTAGCTACTGCGTACGCTGAGGCTGAACACATCTCCCCTGAGTCCCAGTGCTCCTGAGAAATTCTCTCAAACCTTTGGTGGACTTGGTTCATGTAACTTCCAGAGGCAGACTTCTGGGATTTCTCTGTAGAGGAACTGAAGTTTTCCTGTCTATTAAGGGAACCTCTTTAGATAGGTGACAGTTAAAGTTCCTCAGCGGGGCAGGCAGTCAATCTCAGTCATTACATGCTGGAAGGCAGCGAGCTAACAACCTGTGTGAAATTAGTTGTGCGTAATGTGATGTAGGGACAGAGCATATATGCAGTGCAAATGGGTAAATGGGGGACCCATTCCTCTCTTTGCTGTTGCTCAAAATGTCACTGTGGGAAGGTTGCTTAGCTTCTCTGTGTTTTCATTTTGCTCTCTATAAAATTACTATTTCTTTAGGGGGCAGTAATTAGGGATAGGGATATTTAACAACGATATAGTGTCATTGTACCTACTTGCCTCCATGCAGCCATTTGCTATCTGGCAAAAAGGCATTGTCTAAATGCTAAGTGGTATGATGTGGTACTGAAACACAGAGAAGATAATGGTTGCTGTTATTTGGTGAGAGGAGAGGTGCTACAACATTCCCAGTGCTCATTCTTGGCTCTGCTGTTCCAAGTGAGAGCCTTTGCTTTTCATCTAGGTTGATGTAAGAGAGGCTAGGAGTCTTACCTTGCATGCTGTTTTTATCCTACAGCTGTCTCCAACCTGGATGCAGAGAGCA
>VZTO01026426.1:37193-50095 GCA_013400615.1 Syrrhaptes paradoxus | reverse complement strand
CCCAGCTGGACCCAGGACAGACACCCAGGGCGCTGAGGGTGTTGTGGTGTCAGGCATCCTGGGGGCACCTAGGTTGCCAGAATTGCCATTTGACCCAGGAGTGCTGGGGATTCTGGGGTTACTGGGAGTGACAGGGTTGCTGGGTGTGACAAGGGTGCTGGAGGTGCCAAGGGGGAAGGGATGCCAGGGTTACTGAAGATGATGGACTTACCAAGCACAATGGGGGTATCAGGGGTGCCGGCAGTCCCAGGGTACAGGAGGACCTCTGTCTCCAACACACCTACAGAGGCGTCTGTCTCTTTTGGAAGGCATCTTTTGCTTGTTTAGGAACAAGTAAAGCTCCTGTTTATTTTTCTAGCAGTAACCAAAGTAGTTGTGCAGGTAATCTTGACCCGCCTAGTACTGCCATAGAAACACCATTTCTCCGTGCAGTTTTTCTGTCCCATCTGTACAATTGTTTTGAATACATGCAGGTCAACGTATTATTTTAAAAGAGAGACTCCTGGAATCTCCCTTCACCATGACTTCCTACCCCTCTGCTCCGCTAGTCATTATTTTAATCTTGAAAGGAAAATGATAAAAAATGTTTTGCCATCCAAATCTCAGCTATGTATTTTCTGAAGAAAATGATACTTTCAGATGTTTGTTCTATTGTGTTGTATATGCAAGGGTGAGAAGCATAGTTTGATTTACATAAGTGTTGTCAGTTTACAATAATTGAGATATTTTTACAACAGCATCAAGAATTCATAGCACTTGCACTTTTCAGTGTTATAATATCTTACACACAGTGCTTTTGAACTAAATGTATGTCAACATGAGAAAGTCTTTAATTTAATTAGCTATGGGTCACATAAGCTTGAAAACAAATAGAACTGCCTTTTTTATGCATATTTGTATGCATAGTTTATCTACAAATCCTCTTCCCATGGAAAATTGAGGTGGACTACTGTTCTGTGCTGGTTTTTTGCTGCAGATCAACTAAAACTTCCAGTGGGCTAGACTCGTTGGTCAGCACTCAAAAAGTCAATATCTGTCAAAATCTTAATGTACTCAAATAACTACTTTTCTCCTAAACATGTTAATCAACACTAGTTTTGTTATAAGAATTGGAATGTAGAACCAAAATAGGACATAAATAAAAATCCTCTAATTTTGCATTTCCAATCTGTTTATCAAATCCCACAGTCACACGCAAGTTCTGCAAACACTTGTGTGTGTACTTAGCATAAAATTTAAAGTTATTAGATACTTCGGGCTTTAGGTTTGTCTTTTCTCCATTGTGACATAAACACTTCATTATATAAAGGCACACTAACAAATGAAACTTCAATTGAGTAAACATTAAAGCATAAGGATCTGAAATAAGGCAGGTATAATTCTACATTTCAGTAAGAAAGGAAAATTGAAACATGGTACAGTAGATACTCTACTGGTAATCTCTGGTAACAGGGTTTACTTGAGGGAACTGAACACATAAATCACTAGAATCAGATGTGCTGGTTTCAGAAGGGAAAAATGACAACTGGCAATTCATTTATGCTTTATTCCAGGGGAAAAACATGGTTGCAAATCCTCTTACAGTATATTTCAGGTCAGATGAGGGAGAGGGTGATTTGACATGGGTGAATCACTTACAGAATCACAGAACCAAAGAACAGTTGAGGTTGGAAGGGACCTCTGGAGACGACCTGATCTAACCCACCTGCTCAAGCAGGGCCACCTAGAGCTGGTTAGCCACAGTAGTGACCAGACAGCTTTTGAATCTCTCCAAAAACAGAGACTTCACAGTCTCTCCAGGAAATTTGTGCCAGTGCTAGGTCATTCTCACAGTAAAAAAAAAAAAAAAAAGTGTTTTGTTATGTTCAGAGGGAACCTCCTGTGTTTCAGTTCATGCCCATTGCCTCTTGTTCTGTCACAGGACACCACTGAAAACAGCCTGTCTCTGTCTTTTTCACACCCTTCGTCCAGTTATTTCTGCACATTGATTACATTCCCTGTGAGCTTTCCCTTTTCCAATCTGAACAGCCCCATTTCTGCCAGCTTTTCTTGACAGGAGAGATGCTCCAGTCCCTTCAGTACCTTAATGGACCTTCACTGGACTCTCCAATATGTCCATGGCTCTCTTGTACTGAGGAGCCCAGAAATTGAGGCAGTACTCCAAGGGTGGCCTCACCAGTGTTGAATAAAATGAAAGGATCACCTCCCTTGACCTACTGGCAGTGCTTTGCAAAATGCAGCCCAGAATACTATTAACGTTGGTTAACCTGATCTCCTTCTGTGACAAGGTAACCTGCTTAGTGGATGAGGGAAAGGCTGTAGATGTTGTCTACCTAGACTTCAGTAAAGCCTTTGACACTGCTTCCCACAGCATTCTCCTGGAGAAACTGGCTGCTCATGGCTTGGACAGATGTACTCTTTGCTGTCTGAAAACCCATCTGGATGGCCAGGCCCAAAGGGTTGAGGTGAATGGAGTTAAATCCAATTGGCCACCAGTCACAAGTGATGATGCCCAGGGGTCAGCACAGGGGCAGTTCTGTTTAATCTCTTTATCAATGATCTGGATGAGGGGATCGAGTGCACCCTCAGTAAGTTTGCAGATGACACTGAGCTGGGTACAAGTGCTGAACTGCTTGAGGGTAGAAAGGCTCTACAGAAGGATCTGGACAGTCTGGACCAATGGGCCAAGACCAATTGTATGAGATTTGACAAGACTGAGTGCTGGGTCCCACACTTGGGTCACAACAACCCCCTGCAACAATACAGGCTTGGGCAAGAGTGTCTGAAAGGCTGTCCAGTGGGAAAGGACCTGGGGCTGCTGGTTGCCAGCTGGCTGAATGTGAGCCGGCAGAGTGCCCAGGTGGCCAAGAAGGCCACCAGCATCCTGACCTGTATCAGAAATAGTGTGGCCAGCAGGACTAGGGAAGTGATCGTCCTTCTGTGCTTGGCACTCGTGAGGCCACACTTTGAATGCAGGGTTCAGTTTTGGGCCCCTCACCACAAGAAAGGCGTTGAGGTGCTGAAGTGTGTACAAGGAAGAGCAACAAGGCTAGTGAAGGGTCTAGAGAGCAAGTCTTACGAGAAGCAGCTGAGGAAACTGGGGCATGTGTTGGGGGTTGAGAGGCAGTGTCAGAAGATGAAACACAAGAAGCTCAGGCTGGAGATAAGGAGAAACCTTTTCCTCAAAAACACCACAGAGCTAAAGTCAAGCGGCGTTTCACACTCCAACTACATGAAGCCTTGAGCAGCCTGGTCTGACCCTATGTCTGAGCCAGTTCCGGGCGCAGTCTGAGGCTGAACACCTCCCCAGGAGACTTCCTTGCCAGCTTGAATTACCCTGTGATCTTAAAATCAAAGGAAATAATATTCTTACAGCTATAAACTGATAGAACCAGGTCCCCAAGTTTCTTGAGATGGCTGTTCAGTAATGAATTGATGAATCATTAGTGCCTCCTATAAAAAAGCTATCAGAGACAATAACCTCAGTCTCAACAGCCCAAATTGTTTGGCAGGTATACACATATGAGAGCACTAACAAAGTGCTGTTTGCCTTGGAAACCTTAATTTTTACCATCTATAGGATCTTTTCTGCTATGTAGGTAAACATATTCTCTATTGCTTTGCTGAATTAAGGACCTTAACAGTAAAGTCCATTCTATCTACTCTCTTATTCTGTCTGTTCTGTATACCTTATGAATGAATATTTGCAAAAAAAAATCCCACAAAACAAAACAAAGCAAAACCAGTAAAATGAGCTAAAATAAATGCAAGAAAAATATTCACCTTTACATGTTGCTTTTATGCTTTGCAGTCAGGAGTAAGAAGGAAATTTATCTCATCACAAAAGTAAAACACGTAGATAAGTTAAATGATTGCTGCATGACATTGCAAATGTTTCAGAAGTGAATATATGTGCTTTCCTTCTCTTTTCAAACTTATGCAAATGTTTTTGTTCCTTTTCCCTGACAGAATCCTTTGAGAGCCCACTGGTGATCAGTTGTTCCTATGTAACCATCATCTCCTTTGAAATGATCTGTTCCCTTTATTTTTACTTTGAAGGAAGTGAAAAACCATATCAGCTAAGAGAGGTTGGTAACAATAAGAGAAACAGGAAAATAATCTTCTGGGTGTTGCTGTTTCAGACAGTGATTCGAAAAGGTCACACTGGTAACTGATAATTTTGGCCAAACAAATGAGGGGTAAGACTTATTGGGGAAATCCTGCTCTTAGCAGACGTGTCTGCTTGGATGATCTGGTGAGGGAAAGCAAAGCAAGTGGTTCCAGACACTTCTCTGGCAATAAAGCCATCTTACTGATGTAGGTTGTCTAGACTAAGAGGTATGCTGCTGAGCATAAAACGCAGCATAAACCGGCCAAGGTCCTGCTGTGTTATGCAGGATCAAGACACTGATTCCTCCACCATTTTCCTTTTGAAATCACCTGGCCTAATTGCACAGCAGAGAGCATATATTGGTCTTTTTCATAATGATTATTGCAAGGAGAGTAAGAATGCTCAGCCACAAAAAATACATCTCTTAGCAAAGAGGCTAGAAACAGGGTAGATTGGATCTATAGAGAGAAGTTCACAATACTTTTTCTATGGGATGTCAAATATCTGCTTTAGTATAAAGAAGTGGCTTTAACTGACAGCTTGACTAAACTGAACTTAATAAGAACATTTTTAGAATGCACATGTAGGATGAAATTTCTGTAGGTTCAGAACTAGTGTTAATAAAGGTATTGAAAGTACATAATAATGTTGCTCTTACAGGAGGAATAAAAATAATTTGATTAAAACTGAGAAACAAAGTGCAAGAAGAGCATTATTCCACTTGATAGATATTGATTTCATTTAGATTTGCTAAGTATGGGTAACTGGGTGGGTGTTGTGAATAATATTAGAAGATGTGAATAACAAGGGCATGTGTTAAAGACATAATTTTAATGAATAGAAGAAGATTGAATTTTGATGACTAGAAGAAAGTGAATAGAATTAGGAAAAACCTCTTCTAGTTTTCTCTTTTAGTTTAACCCTGGTAACCTGGATGTAAAAGTGAAGTTTAAAATGACAAAAATAGAATTTTCAGTAACTTGACTAAAGTGGTAAAACTGGCTAGTTTCTTTTTTTTTTTTTTTCTTCCCTAGAGAGGAACTCTGTACTTCAGTATCTGCATAGAGACAGGATGCAGACTAAAGGATCAGAAAAACAAATGACTACTTTTAGTACAGACTATTATTAAAATAAGTTTTCATCACACATATTGTGCTCAAATATAATGGTTTAACCTGTATGACTTATCATAAAATAACATGCCTTGCAATCGTTGGGATTTCACAGAAGTTCAATCTGGTAGGATTTTCCCATATGGTTTTGAGACACAGAGACTGTAAGTAGGAGAAATGGGGGTGGGAGGGTGGGAATGAAGAACAAGCAAAATAACCCCAAAAAAACACTACTAAGAAAAATCTGTAATCAGCAGGTCTTAGTGTTTTCATTATGCTTTTTTAGGATTGCTGATGTTCACCCTTAAATACATGCATATGTGTACGGGACAGAAATGAGGAATAAATCGGGGGGAAGCAGCACGGAAACAAACCCAAAACCACAAGCAACAACCTCATCTTCCTGAAGGCAGAAACACAAGCAAGCAAATTTCAGTGATAAAACCCATAAATCTCTACTTGTGTATCTATGGATATAGCTACAAAATGTAGGTGTAATACATTTCAGACACGCAGTGGTGATATGTGTTACCTTTACAGCTGCAATATGCCCTGCTGCAGCAGGCAGTGATAATTAGAAGTCATTGTTTCTGTAAGACACTCACATCTGGCCATAGGAATATGAATGTGTCACCTGTAAATCTGAAGATAAAAATGTCCCTACATTTATTTAGATAATTTGTTTGCTAACAAGGTATGCTTTTATTTAATTGTCACAGGCCTTCTTAAAAATCTAATTTGTAAGAAGATAAACACAAAAACCCAACATATATGTAACTTTCAAAAATACATGTAAAAACCTTTATATTTTTAATTTAAACTTTTTAAAATCCTTTTAATAATAATCACTACTATGTATTCATTCTTGCTGCACTATATCTTCACTTCGCAGAGAGAAATGTCCATAGCTTGTCAACACTGCAGACTGCTGTGAAAAGGCAAGTTCATATCCATATTGTATAGCTAACACATGTTTCAAGAAAACATTCTTATGACCCTGTATAATTTATGGGAATCCTAGTTTTAACCACTAGAATATAATCATTTAAATATTCACCAGCCAGTGAGAATAACTATGCAATGATTTTTGAAGTGGGATTGGCAGCCCAGAATAATTTTTGTTTTAAATTATGTTCTGAGGAGCTGACACTAGTTTTTGTTTCAGTTCTAATGTATTCTAATGGACTGTTATCCCTTTCTTTTGAATTCCCCAGATTAAAGCAATGATCTACAGGCAGCTCTGAACTAATATAATTTGCTGGAGTTCTTTCACATTAAATATGACCTTAGAATTCCTGATGAGGTGTGATCAATATAGTCAAAGCTGCGGGTGGCAACTATCTCCAATATAAGGACATTTGTCATAGTGGACAAAGCAAACTACATTTTCCTAGTACCTTAGGTTTTTTAATTTTTTTTTGTAAAAATTATTTATATTTTAGATGTTAATGTGTGTGAATAGCTGTTTCTGAGCTCCTCCTAGGAATACTTGAAGTTGGGGGTTATTCTTTACTCATTGAGGAAGAATTGTTTTTCAGTTTTGCATAAAAACTCCAAATTGAATTTGTGACATTGAGATATAAAAAAATCAACAGTCCACTTATAAATATACACATGTAAATACCCGCAGTACAGGACATACTTTTTGAAAATTCCTCAATTATGTAAAAATCCTAGTCTCATTTTTTTTAATGATTTGGACTTTCTAGATAAAGAGAATAATGAACTTATGAAAAAATCCTATTTAGAGCCGTATTATGTAACAAGAAAAAAAGCAAATTGCAAGAACTCTTTCCAATATGCGAACTATGGTTATGATGTATTTCATGTTGCCCAAAACTAGTGACTTGAGCAAGCTGTGTCTCCACAATAAAAATACATCTAGATACTCAGAAAACTATGACCTTTTAGGAAAAGAGAAATAATCTCTTTTTTTACAGTCTATTTAATTGCATTTTGGATTATAACTATTAACTGGTACTTCATGCATTTATGTTTTTGAGACTTAATTCATTACTTCTGGACACAGAAAAGAAGTTGATAGTGATGGTTCAACTAGTTCCTAAGTCAGAAGCCTCCTTCTTTAACATAACAGATAAGAGAAATTACGTTAATTGAATATTCCACAACTGGAACAGATTTTTTCACACTAGTGGATTCAAAGGTAAATTCCAGTGGTAAGATGCTTTTCATTTGACAAACTGGAATTAACTGCAATCTTCTTCTTTTAATGGTATTATAATGATCATCATCAAGAGTAACCAGAATATACATTGAAAGGAATTAAATCAGACAAAAAAAAAAATCAGTTGATGATACCTCTTTCTACCACAAGTTAAAGGTACTGCACTATTTTCTTCTTTAGTCATCAAACCACACTGAAAGGTTACCATATCACTTGACTTCAAATTAACAGATGTAAAAGTAAGCAGTTTTCTCAGCAGTAAGACACACATACACAGAAAGTCAAACCAGTTAATTTCAAATAGGAGATACTGTGCAAAATCACTTAGTATTTGACACTTACATATTACTGGATAGACTTTTCAGATATGCTGATTTTTGTGCAAGAGAAGAAAGGATTTTCTTTTCAAAACCTTTACCAGTTTTACCATAGACTTAAAAATAGGTGAAAATCTCTTATGACAGAGATCCTTATTATATCCTTCCCATCAAGGAAGGATATCCCATCACTGGTTCATATCTGCTAAATAATGTTGTAGCTCACATTTATATATAAATGCTGCGTGTGCGTAGTGGTGGTCATGGGAGAACTGTGTGTAGGGATTGATACCTATTTCTAAATACATTGACGTACTTTTTGACAATGGCTGTGATGACACTGTGTTGTACAGTGTACTACAGTAGACGAGTATGTTTTCTTGTTGTCTGTTTATAGTGTTGCTTTAGCCCTGCCATTTAAAAAGATAAGAAAGAACATAAAGGAAAGGAGTGAATGGGCATAGTAGTGAGTAGGAAACCTACAGCAGATATTCAGCTCTGTCATTAGTCACGTAACTTTCTTACATTGCCTCTTCTCTCTCTCTGTCTCTTGTTACCACTGCTTCTGTCCTGAATTTTGTCTGTAAACTTTGGAGTACAAGCTGTTGCTCACTCTCTCTCATAATGTAGCATCAGTCTTCAGAAGCTCTTATGGAGACTGTAATAAATATTACTACTGGAAAAATGGTTTTTATCTATTCCCAAAGCATTGAATTTCAGTACACATTCCAGTACAAGTGTTGCGGTTTTGTGTGGTGGGTTTGTTTGGTAGCAGGGGAGAGGTCACAGTAATGTCTCCTGTCAGGAACTGCTAAGAGTTCCCATAGCTCCAAGTCTGCTGGTAGCAAGGGAGGGGCTGCAGTGGTGGTTCCCGTAAGTGACTGCTAAGGGTTCACCCCCACCCCTGGCTTCAAGGTTTCAGTATCCAGGGGGTGGGGGAAGGAACACTACTGAGCTGCTCCTATGAGAAACTGCTGGAAGTTTCCCCACCTCCAGGCTGGACCCATCCCTGGCCAGGGCTGAGTCAGTCCGCACCTCTGTGAATGACATATTGAAAAGGGGGCACAGGACACGGGAGCGGTGTGGCCCTGGGCAGGGCTGGGCCTGCATGGACCAGCTCAGCCCAGCTATCCAGCTTCCTGACAGCTGTAACCTGACCTGCTGCAGCCTAAGCCTCCACCATGGCTCACCTGAGAGTCAGTTTTCTTGGGAGCTGGTGAAAGAACTTGTGGCGGAGAGAGAAGCAAGATCTGAGAGAGACAACTATGCAGACACGCTGGTCAGTGAAGAGAAAGGAGAGGAAGAAAGTTCCCCAGAATAGATTCCCCTGAAGCGTGGTGAAGAATCATGGTGATGCCTGTTTGTTGCTCATGCAGTCTATAAGGTGTAAACCTACACCGGAGACAAGCAGTTATCGGAGGACTGTGACCCAGTGTGGGAAGGACTCACATTGGAGCAGTTTGTGAAGGACCTTCCTGTGAGAGGCACCCCACGCTAGAACAGGGAAAGACTGTGAGGAGCCCTGCCCTGAGGAGAAAGAAGTGGCAGAGACAACATGGACTGACTACATCCCCCATTCCCTGCACCCTCCCTGCACTGTCAGGGAGGGGGAAGAAGGTACAGAAACCAGGAACAAAGCCTTCGGGCCTGGGAAGAAGGGAGGGGTGGGGGAGAAGTGCCTTTCTAAGATGTAGTTCTGTTTCTCAGTATCTCGCTTTGGTTTTGATTGTAAATAGTTAATAAAATCAGTTGTTTGGTTTTTTTTGTTTTCCCAAGTCATGTCAGTTTCTTGCCCATGATTGTAAGTGGTGAGTGAACCCTCCCTGTCCCTGCCTCAGCCCACCAGGTTTTTTAAACAAGACGCTGTCTGGTGGCCTTTTTAAAATCATGACAACAAGACTTTCAATGGCTGACTATTCTACCAAAATAACTAAACAAATCAGGTTTTCTAATATTTCTTCCTGTATTAATATTTCATTCAAAATACTGCCCTGTATTTTTCTTCTATAACAAGTCACGGGACTTTTGGTCACTACTGATAATATTCTTATAGTATTAGACCCAGGAAGCTTACTATTTCCACCCCAAGACTTAATGTTTCTCTTACAGGCCACAGGAACCATTTGCAGAGTAAGAGGGAAGGGAAGAGGGAAAGTTACCACTACAAGTTAAGAAGAGAGAAATCCAGACAGTTAATGCCTCTGAGTTCCCAACGACCTTCTTTTGAACAGTCTTTTCTTCCTGACACAGTATTTGGTCAAAAAGCAAGAACTACCTTGCAAATAAGCATCCATTTCTTCACTGTTTGCTGTCAAAATATTCTACTCATCTTCTTCACTGAACAGAACACAGAACTAAACAGTAAAAACTGTAAAAGCCAAATACTAATATAATTCCACTGTTAATACAAAAAAATGCAGCAAATAACACAACAACCTCTCTGCAGACTTTTTGACTGCAACACTTCCTTTATCCCCTTATAGCTTAGCTATTAAATAATGTCCTGGAATAAATTAAGTTTCAAGCTTTAATTCTGTTACTCTTTACACATTTGAGTAGCTTCACTGCAAAACAACAGAGTTCCTTGTGAAAGTATGGCTAGTTGGGTTTCTAGGCTAAACACATATGTGAATTTGGAAGCAACTATCATTAACTGGGCAATAACATCTGACTAAACTTGCATGAATAAATTATGGCAGAGCATCAAGTGACAGGTAGATAATTCAAGACGATTATAGTCCTATAGATTATTTCAGAATTACCTCTCTTTTGTCACATCCTATGATATGTAGCTCACAGGGCAAGATGTGAAGATCTGTTTCAGCTGGAGGCTATACTAACTCAGATGGTAAGAGCATAAATAAAGAAACTTACAGTGCTCAACAGATAATGTAAAGTCTATTTTTAATTGTTCATATGTCTGTATATATGTGTCCTCAGTTTACAGTTTTATAATTGCTTAACCACAAGCTTGAAGTTAATAACAAAGAGCTAAAAGCATTCTATAAGAACATCAATCCAGACTTGAAAACCTCACCTTTGTTTAGAAAGCTATCCATTTTTTAGGAAGGTTAAAGAAAACTCAGAAGGTTGTTAAAGAGAAATACCTTGGAACTACTACTGAAATAATTTAGCAACATAGAGAAAATATTTGCATGACATATGTAGATTTAATGAATAATATAATATCTGATGAACAAGTCATACAGTCAGAAAGACTTTTTTTAGTAGGAATATGTTAGAATGGCTCAAGAAAGAAGTTTTAGTTATCAGGTTGAAGTATAATTAGTAACTCCACAGAACAATGTACTTATATGCAACTTGCAAAGATTACAAGCTACTAGCTTCAAGGAGATGTCTCCATCAAGATTTGCAGCACTCAGACTCAAGTTGAAAAAAAGACCACTAAGAACTGCGGAAAAAAAAATCAGAAAAATATAAAGCAAAATCCACTCATCAGAAATGTTACTTACAGATCACATTACAAGATCTTTCAGGAAGAAAATTTTTGTAGTAGGTGTGATGTAGTTCTCCCTTGTGTTTGTAAAACTGACTCATTATCTACCTGTAAGATGATTTAGTTATACATGTTAGTATTCTGAATCACAGCCTTGAATAATATTCAACAGCACACTTTCTGAAAACACATATTTACAAATAAGGAAAGACATCTTTCAGAGTAAACTCAATCAGCCTTCTGGATTAAGATGATTTACATAAACATTGTGGAGAGGAGAATTACCCCCTGGCAGTAAACCCAGTCTCCACAGATGGTCTTTTTGATCTGTTAATCAGATTTCCTGTATCCTTAGACAATATCTTAATTGCTTATGCCCTCACACTAAAAGCAACAACAACAACAACAACAACAACAAAGAGAAAAAGATATTCAACTATCTTTAAGGAGGCAGGAATAGCCATTTATATGCTTTTCACAAAAATGTGCAAGTACATTAAACATAGTTCATCAGGACAGAAGAAGAGTTACATTTAATAACAAAAAAAATACTGAAAGTTCTGCTTGTTTTTCATTACTGTATTTTCTACATAAATTCTAGAGCAAATGTCCTCTGGAATTGTATCCATATTCCAGAAGCTTTCTTTTGTGACATTTCCAAAATTATGTCAGTTACTGTGGTGAAATTTCATATTTAAAATTAGATATTTAATACAAAACTGTTCCACGTAGTACAGGCTTTCCAGATTCACCACTGCACGGCACAAAATCTGTTAGTTCTCCTCCCATAACTCTAGTAACATCTTCAAAGATAGTCAGAGACTTCAATGAAGAAGTACTGTATTTTTTTTCTCTTCTACAATATTTGAGAAAACCACCACTGCCACACCACTGGATCGAGTATTTTTGCCTTTATGGCATGTAAAATTGCAAGACACAGGCTACCAGATTTCCATTCACACTACTTAGCAATGAGACCATTCCTTCTGTTTAGGTTATCTGGAGGACATTTAGTTACGTGATTTCTGTAGAGCTGTTAGCATATCTTTCTAACAACCAATTAGTATTTGATTATAGTAGCTTGGTTCCTTCGCTTTTGTCCTCAGTCTGTACTCTGTAGGTTTTCCGGTGGATCCAACAGTCAAGACAACGTTTCCATCTTTACTGGTAGTTTCATGTGATTAATTTATGCATGCAAAGAATCATGCAGGAAAGACAGAGCAAAACTATTTCATTTAGAAACAAGTGAAGCAGACTACATGCCTGGTAGCTTGTTAAGAAAAAAAAGATTCAGTAACCATAACTACACTATACATACCTGTTTATAATGCTGATTCCTAATTGTCAAACAGCTGCCAAAATTTGAGTGTGTACTCTCAAATGCAGGCATGTATCTGCCAGTTATTGCATTATCCAAACACACTTTTCATATCAGTCAGTAAAATTTCAAGAAGCATCTTGAGAGTCAGGATGATATAATGTCTATGATTAGGTAAAAATTGCTATCTAAATCACACAGAATCACAGAATCACAGAATGTTAGGGATTGGAAGGGACCTCGAAAGATCATCTAGTCCAATCCCCCTACCGGAGCAGGAACACCTAGATCAGATCACACAGGAACTCATCCAGGCAGGCTTTGAATGTCTCCAGAGAAGGAGACTCCACAACCTCTCTTGGCAGCCTGTTCCAGTGCTCTGTCACCCTCACCGGAAAGAAG
>VZTO01026426.1:1804-36870 GCA_013400615.1 Syrrhaptes paradoxus | reverse complement strand
TATCATCAGCAAACTTGCTGAGGGTGCACTCTATTCCCTCATCCAAGTCGTTGATGAATATATTGAACAGCACAGGTCCCAATACTGAACCCTTGGGGACTCCACTAGATACAGGCCTCCAACTAGACTCCATCCCATTCACCACAACTCTCTGGCTTCTTTTCTCCAGCCAGTTCACAATCCATCTTACTACCCGATCATCCAGATACCCCTTTATCTCTCCATTCTCTCCATAGCTGATAGTTCCAGAAAGAGATTATTGCACCCAACAACATGCATTTGAGCACTGATGAGTGTATTAGTCTATTAAAAGGAGTGTGTGTGTTAGTATGTGTGTGCGTGCATTACAGTCTTAATTATTAGGCAAAAAAATCCAAAGTTGAACCAGAGAGCCAAAACTGGAACAGGAATTGGAAATACTATTATCAAAGCTTTACAGAACTAAAGCAAAAGATACATACCAGTTAATTCCCTGTGTCACTGAAGAAGTAACAAATATCAATAATGCTAGGTACATGTCACATTAAAGTTGACCTTTAGCTAAAGTGTACAGTCCAATCAAGTAGAAACCACTGTTGCTTCCACATTTCCTTTTGTGTGTGGATGGATGAAAGTGAGCAGTCTCTGGTCACTCTTCCAACAGTGTCAATAAATCTCCCACAAGCACTTTAGACAAAACTTTCCCTATACTGGTTTAGAAACCAGAAAACAACATTCTGTTGTTCATGTCTACAGACATTTTTTTATTAGTAAAAATAAAACCAACAGCACAGCAATAACAGAAACAACAAAAAGAAATTAAGTCTTGCTTTCCAAAGCATACCAGAACCACAAACTACTCGTATATCCTGAAGGACCAGAAAGTGTGATCTTATTTTTATACAGCACAAAATAACTGGAGCTAATATAACAGTTCAAGGAGAAACTGTTTGCAATATGCACAACCAGTAGACACAGAAGCACAGGATAGAGACATTTAAATATATATTTGGATTTCTTACTTGCTTAAATAGTATTTTGGCTGTCCACAAAATTGAATGATTCATGCTGATGTCATATCAGTTGTATTGTTTATTTCGTTCTTCTCCTTCTAAAACCACAACTAACAAAATCATAGAAATGTTGATTGGTCTTCAGGCTGGTATTTTCATTCCTGGACAACATAAGCTATCGTTCCATGGGAAAGTGGCTCTGCTGGTTGCAATACACTTTTGCTGTTCTATTGACACAAGGATTCAAATGAATTGACTGAACTGAGCAAGAAGCCCATATGCAGTACTCAGTAAATCCTGAAAACATGGATCCACTTTGGACAGCTTCCAAGAATTGCTTAGTCAGCTAAAGATCTTGCAGGAGGCCAATTCCACATTTGCCTCAAAGATTGCTTGCATGACTTACCTCAGTTCTCTGTCACATTATTTTTTTTTGGTGGCTCTGATTTCTTAATTTTTTAGTTTGTCATTTTTAGGTTTTGTTTTGACTTACCCCACAGAAATTCATATGCCAATGGTACTGTAGTTGATAATTGAAAATTCAAACACTATATAAATATCTAACTTTTCTCTAATAGCTGGCATATTAGATTTCTTTTTTGACATGCACAGTTTGTGTCAGCACATACGAGTTTTTAATTTGTTAACCATAGCAAAATTTGCAGTTATGGAAAAGCTTAATCACAAATGCATAACAAGAGGAATAATATTCTTTACTAAAATTTGTAGATGAAGATTTATAAAAAGTTATAGATTTCTCTAGTGTCCTGTTTACCTTACCCATCTCTGTTGGCTTTGATGGTAATAGCTTTTCCTCTGCCATTATGCAAAAGGACATGCCCTTCTTGCCTAAGTAAAACACAGAGATGTTACATTCTTTAATTAATAGTCTGAAAATGCATTTGTTAGTGTTTATTGTCCTCATCCTGCACACAAAATATAATAAACCAATTAATTATTTAAGTAGTGAATCATTTGAGATGCTGGCAAGAAACACTGCTGTCATACAGCCAAATGATGGTATCTACACTGCTTAGTCTGACAAATGTGAGGCAGCACCTGTCATGCTTTCAGCCATCTCATGAATTCTATTGAGAAAATGAAAAGAAACTGAATGTTGTGACTGGATTGCCCAATATCTTGTATGTCACTTATTGTATATAGCAAACATATATATGGTTAAAATTTTATCTCAGCACAAAATAAGTGAAGATAATGTAAAGTCTATATAAATTTAGATTTTTTTCTCATTGTCCGTAGGTATATGGAAAGAGTTTAATATGAATAAAAAGAAGAAAATTAGAATGCCAACTTCACAATCAAGTGGTAAACAATTAAGATGCCAACTGTGATGCATTTCATCTCTTCTTTCACTGGCCAGCACAGTCAATATAATCAAGTGACATGAAAGTGACTGAAGTGGATCAAGAATATTTGACACTTTTTTTTGCAGGCATTGCAAAAAAATCAATACCCACCCATAAGTAATGCTGCTGTAAGCTTGGAGAAACTGATAAAAATCTTGAAGATTTTTGTTCCATCCCATGAAAGTAATTGAAGAATAAGAACAAATTCCTAAGAAATTTATGACATTTTAAACCAGTATAATTTTCATCTCTTGAAAAATAAATTATTTTCCCTCACATAGGCATTGCTAACTTTGGTGTATGGGATTAAATTACATAAGGATCCTAATATCATAAGTCAGTTCAAGAGAGCTATGTCATTTGATAAAGCTGAAAATGTAATACAATTCACATATCTTATACTAACATACAACAGTACATAAACACTAAGCCCAAGTATTTCACTGGCAAACAGACATCCATCTGATTCCCTGTGTTTCTTGAGGCAATAATTACAACAAAACCAGCAGGTAAAACTCAGCTGCACCTAGATCAACTTTCAGAGTCTATGGCTCTCAGAATTGGAGACGCAGGAGGTGGTATAGAGGAGCACAGGCACAGGCCGGTAAGCAAAGGGGCCGGGCCTAGCAACAGAGACTTTATGGTTACAAACAGTGCTCTGGTGTTCTACTAAAGAACTGCAGGCCAGGACTAGAAAAGGTTAAGTTCAGGTGGAACAAAGAGGGAAGCTAAATAGTGTGTGACATATGCAAGAGGCACCATATATAATAAATTCAGATGTGACATGAATTTGCAGGGAAGAAAAAACAAGATCTAAAAGTATGTTACAAAACATATAAAGGGGACCTCAAGCACATTCTAGATTGAAGAATAAGAAAACAACCATAGCAACATCATATTCCTGTTAACAGGAATCATCAGGCTGATGACAACTTGTTTCACACCTCCTCTCCTGTTCCCCTTCTCACAGCACCACATTGATGCCATGAACCTCAGGACTCCCAGTGGAAAAGTAACCATGACACCAGGAAAAGTCAGAGTTACTAGGAGGTACGTGTGTAACAGATTTAATGGTATTATTATTATTGATATTTTTTCCCTTATAGGAGCATTCCTTTTTTTTTTCATGTTGTTTTTCTTTTTCTGTAACAACTAGGTCTGGAATAACAATAATTCTTGAAATAGGGTTTCAGTTTTACTAACAATACATTTTTGACTTTATATATAAAATATATATAAAAATATATATATAAAATCATAACAGGATTTTGAGCATAAAAAAATTAACCTAGGGAAATAACCAGGAAAAGCAGGTGAAATGGACAATGACTGGATGACATCAGAAAAGTAGTGCTTGACTGGACAGCTGCATGAATTTGAGATCAGGCAACTGACACCATAAAACCTGGGTGAAAAATCTCTGGGGGCAGTAGGTAGGGGAAGGTGCACTGAAGACCCCAGAGGACCACCTACCAACAAGCTTGACTGAGGTGTGGGAGCAGAGGAACTGCCAAAGAGGAAGCATCAGAGCAACATCCTCATCTTCACTGCAGCCCGGACAGTATAGGCAAAATATACTGCACAGATTTAGGCGGTGGCACCACCACACCCCATCTTTACAGATAATCTGAGCCTATCAGCCACTGGGGAAAGTCTTTTGGAGACTGACTTCTGCTGGGCAGCCATGCAGTGGATTGTAGATGGTGTGAGAGAGTGATGGATCATGTCTGAGTGGACAGTGTGTATGTGCTGTAGTTCTTGTTGCTGTTTAAAGAGGGTTTAAGGATCATTTGCTTACTAAAATTTGCTCTTATTTTATTTATTCTAGTTAATAAAATAATACTTGAACAAGCATTTGAACAAAGGAAGTGCTCTCCTATTGGCATAGATAGCCCCGCAGTAATTGACCAACCAACAAAGAACAACATAACAAAATTTAGTGCACAGTGTGTACCAGAAAGCACCAAAAGCTCTGAGAGCTGAAACTGATCCTGTGTTCCAGTGCCAAAGCTTCCTGCACAAACTGGTGGAGAATGTTATTAAGATAGAGTTGCCCAACACAACACAGGGTGTTTTAAAGAACATAGATTGGTAGCTAAACTTTCTGTTAACATACATTTTGGTTTGGGTTTTCTTTTAAAAGAAAAGAAACAAACAAACAAACCCAGAAACCAAACCAAACCAAACCAAGAAAACAAACAAACAAAAACCCCAAACAAAACAAAGAATCACAGTTTGATATTTCCATTTTGGTAGGAACAGAATTAAAGTGTTATAAAGTATGGCAAAGGAGAGAGAGGACAAGATGATGAAAAGTTGTTACACATGTTTGTGCTACAGCAGAAAAAAAAAAGTGTTGGTCCTCTGCCTTCTCTTTCATTTCAAATGGAATCATTAATGAAGTCAACAGTGTTAGAAAAATAATATAAACTTAATTTTAAAAAAGAACATATGAAGTTAGACTAGACATGATATAGAGAGACTTCAGACTGAGTTTGTTCAAGAGCTAAATGATGTTTTGTCTTGCTTTCCCAGCTATCATTTTTTTCTGTCCTTTTTATCCCCTTAATTTTTCCTTTTTTGTCTTTTATGAATACCTTTTTCTCCTACTAATATTTCACTTCTTACACTCCCTTTCCCCTTCCCCCACCTCCCAAACCCTCTTCTTGTTTAATAGAAGGAAGTGTATTACTATCATTCCTTTCTTTAATGCTTTAAAATATTGTTTCAGCGTGTACAAACTACAAAACCTCTTTAAGCTTTCCAGTAAAATTTTAATTGTTTGTCTCACCTGACTGTAAAGCTATTTCCAAACTTTCTTTACAATGTTGCTGCTGGGAAGAAAGCTGCATACTCCTCATTGCACATACAATTTGGAAAAATTTTTATTTACTTTTTGTTGGTAAATTTCTCAGTATCTTTGCTCAGAAAATCTGAAAGAAGGAAGTTTTCCTTCTCCATGGATTCAGTTGGATTTCAGTAAATCTCCATCAAAGCAAATAAGACAATGTTTAGAAAGAAAGCATGGTAGCAGCTGCTGGGTAATACTGGTGTTCAGAATGTATTGTTTACAGAAAGGTGGAAAGCAACAGGAGAATGTTTTCTTGGTTGTTTAGGTTTGGTTTTTTTTGCTCTTCCCCCTTACCCCCCACTAGCAGTGGCTTATTACTGCCCTATTATGAAGATCTGAAAAGGGATACTTCAGTACAATTTGGTGGATATTGTCAATGTTATTCTGTCTGGAGTGTGATAGAATGATGATACTGACAAAGGAAGTACATGTTAATTTCCCAGTCAAAATACTTTCTGTTTCTTGACAACCGCTGAACAGGTTTCTAAACAATTGTTCCTATGCACAATTATGAAAAGGACTGTCAAATTAATCTTAAAAAAAAACTCGTAGATCCCTACATTTAGTCTTCCTTTATAAAAGAAGACTTGGTGCTGCACATGACCTTCTCTGATTTCATCACTGGTTGCTGGATTAGGAAAGAGAACGGTGAACACCTGTGTACTCACTTATCACTGGGAGTTTTTAGGGGGGGAGAGGTGAGTTTGGGCATTTTGGTGGTGGTGGTTTGGTTTTGGTTTGTTTTTTTTTAAAGTGAACAAGAGGAAAATGCTTCATTTCTTTAGTTCTGCAATGGTGCTACTACTGCCTTTCTAATTGATAGTGGCAGTGCAAAGCTCCCAGGGTAGACATTCTTTTAGGTTTTGTATTTAAATCTAAATAAATAAAATATTATTTTGACTGGGATTTACTTCTGTGTAAACCTGAGTATACTGATGGTCATGTTAATGTTTCTTGTGTCTTTTGCCTCAGGGAGACAATTATGGTGGCAAAATCAAAAAAAAATCTGGTTTAACTATGGCATTACCACTATCCAATAAATGAATTAGTTTGCAAATGAAGAATCTCACGTTATTTTGGCCTCTTAACTGGCTCCCTGTAGCACTGAATAAAAAATTTAGGAGAAATGGGGAAAAAACCCTCAAAACCCAACTAAAACACCCTCCCAACAAAGTCTGTTTGTCATTCCTTAGCTTAATTCAAGTTTGTGTTTCTGAGGAAGAGAGGTTTTTTTGCAAAAAAAATTATCAGGGTAGTATTTATTATTTGTCCCAAAAACACTAAATTTGCTTCTGTTCTAGCTGGTAGCTGTCAGAACTCAACTTTGTTTCATTATACTACTAGATGCCATAATTTCAGAACTATAATTCAATAATAGCTCCTATGGCATGACAAGTGAACCACTTGAATGAATCTGCTTGGTTTGATCAAAAGTTCGTAGTATGCTATTGTAGTTAGAATTTATTCAACATTCAGAAAAAAATAAATAAACAGTCCATAACTGGAGTAGGTGCTGCCTGTTATTTTCTGGATTGCACCTGTGTATTACAGTGGTGTATACTTACTTTAGATTATATGACATTACATTAACATTGAAGCTGGATAAGGAGAAAAGAGAAAGGTAACTCTTTTAAGAGGCTACAGATTGTCTATCACAGTGAGTGAATCCTGAGGTTCCAAAGAGACAAAGGCAGATGTAGAAACAAATATGAAATAGCACGTCGGTACATTAATATATCCAATATTTGATTGGGTTTTTTTCTTGCCTTTTCTTTCTAGCAGATAACCTTAGTAATATCACTAACCAGGTGGAATTCACATGGTGAAGTCTGAGATTTCCAGTGTTATCTTTTAGTGCTTTCTGTGTTTTTTCGGAGATAAAACTGAGACCTGAAGTAGTAATACGATGTGATAAAGGCCATAATCATCTGTGTCCATTTCCTTTTTACACAATTTTATTTAGAGTGATCTATAAAATAGTCCATCTGGAACATCCATTGTTGTAGGCAGCATCACCGTTTATTTGCTGCAACTGCTGAACTGCTATTTCTTATCTGTTTTCTATGCAATATGCAAGTATTACACAATGGGAATGCAGTCTTTGGCCCAGAAAATACCATTCTGAAATACTGAGTTAGTATGTAACTGACAGTGGAAGCATGCACACCAAGGTATTTCTAACAAATTGTATATTGTAAATGTGCTCTAGCTGTTCTTCAGTGTTGTATTATAGCTATGTATTTTCCCTTAACTATACTGTAGAAATGTCCTCAGAAACAAAACTCTTCTTGTTCTAGAAACAAAAGACTTCAGAGGATGTAAATGCCAAAGTCTCGCTTAAAGCACTTGCAAATGCCAAGAAGCAGGTTTGCAACAAAAAGATGACCCAGCTTCTAAAGAAAATAAGCCTTGACTATAGAAGTATAATTGCCATGCTGTTCTCTTGCTACTACTCTACAGACTTTGCTCCACGTGTTTTCCAAATATTCTAGTATTAGAAACTGCGCAGAAGGATGGACCACTGATGCTTAGAAGCATGGTAAAGTTTCAAAGGGTCCCATATAACTAACATTCAACCTTAAAAAAACGAGAGCAAACAAGAAGCAACAACAAAAGCAACCAACCAATGAATGAACTGATCAAAAATTCCCCACCATTTTAATATCTTCTTGATCAAAGCAGTGCACCCTTTCTTTTCATCTTGGCATGCAAAGTCAGGTGTGTAACCCTTGGGAAATGTTATAATTTAATCTTGACATATGATATACACATAAATGCTACATATATAACAGAAGATCTCGTGGNACACCGTAAATTCAAAATACTAACAGTGAGTAAGTTCAAGATGGCTTTCTTAGATGGTTTTTAGTAAACTGTAGCACTTAATCATTCTGCTGTGCATTCTGCTGTATGCTGTAGGGACCTTATACAGCAGCTTTACTCAACAGAATATTTTTCCAATATCAGTGCATAATTTTGTATAAGAAATATAAATTTTAAACTTTTCTTCCGCTCATACACTGTCTGTGATGGTGACTCTTGAGGTCATTGGCAAATATGGTTGCCATTTTTCTGTCCTACCCAAAAAATGAATGAATGCACTGTTAGAACATTTTTGCTGGAACCTTCTCTGAGGAATTTTTTTTGTTTCCACACTTTGATTTTCCCCCCTTATTTGTTTGCTCCATTTNTGAGGAGAGAATCTGGCACTGAAACTGAGGAATGTGAATTCCATGTCTGAAGAAGGACAAAGTAAGAGTAAATACCACAAGCTAGTCTCAAGTTGTAGCACAGAATAGTAGGAATAAATAGATTCAAATCATCCTCTTCAAATTTCAGCTGCTTCCCAAATGGTGCCATGTGTCTCCATGCTCAGTTGCCTTCCATACTAAATGTATAGACTTCCTGAAATCATATTTTAGCATATAACTAGTAAGCAATCCTCCAAAAGGTAAGAAAATAAGATAAAAGTCTATCTGCTTGAACTAGTTTTATCTTTTTTTATCTGCAAAGATACTTTTTACCTATCAATCAAGTAAAGTAGTATCCTATTATTTTAAAGTCATACTTTTCCATGGACTACATTTTTTCTTTTCTTTTCTTCCTGTATATTAATAATCCTTTCTTTCTCATTTATTTCTCTACGTTTTCAGTAGATTAACTTATTCATTTTGTGGATCTTTCTCCTTCACTCCTTCCCAATCTTCACTTTACATCTATTTCTGTTCATGCTGATACTATTTATTCACAAACTTTCCCTTGGTTTCCAATATTCTCTCTCTACCTCCAGGAATATTGGTTCCTGCCTCTCTTATTGTTCTACAGAACTCCTGTGACAAGACACATGGTCCACCAGATTCNAGCAAGATTAAGGTCAGGATATTAAATTTCTTATTGGTAATAAACAAAAACCAAGGAAAAAAAAAAAAACAAAGCCAAAAGGGGATATCTTAGATAAGACATTTGGTATCTGGTTTTGTACTTAGTCTTATCTTCTTAGAATCTGCTCTCTGTCTTCTGTAAGGCAAGATAAAAACTGCAAAATATTACAGAAGATCCATTATCACCAGGTATATTGGAACATAAAGATAACTACTTGAGCTTAGTCATTCCTTATTTAGTATTTAAATATTTTTTTAAGAATTTAAGGAGAAGATAATTCCTCTGCATAAATAATACCTACCTTTAAGATTGGTTTGGACTGGATTGGTGTATATTTGATTACATTGGAGTGTTGGATACTTCTTTTACTACAACTTGGTTTTTATCTTTCTGCATGTACTTTGTCCTGAAACATGCTCTCTTGCTTTCTGCAGTAGAGTTAGGGTCACAGATGTGGCAAGTCCACCTCCATCAGCTTTTGTCCAGAAGTGTTTCTCAGCAAAGAAGTAGTATGTTATTGACTGTATTCTTTGCTTTCCACATTATAGCCAGCTGTGAGCCAATGTGTAGAAATGTCCAAAATGTGTAGAAAAGAGCACATATAAAAATATTTAGTGTGTGCACGCAGGCATACATGTTTTAAGTGATTGGAACTTGGAAAAATAACTCAGTGTTACGAGCCATATTGCAGCTCTAAATTGTAAGTCAGATCCAGTGTTCAAGTTCAGGTTGACATGAAAATTATCCTTGTGGTTTGTTCTTAACTCTTTAAATTCATATAAATTTAGATTGAATAATATCTGAATTATATATTGTAGGTTAATCTATATTTTTTTCTCCTATCCATCCACAGCTGTTATAGTTTCACCATTCTAGGAGGAGAACAGAGAGCCTGATCCCTTGGATACATTATTTGAGGAATTTCTTGTCTTCCAGCACACCCTTATAATTCTGTTTCTGAAATACCATGTTATTAAACAATACCACAATTTTGACAAGTGGGTTTTTGTTACTGCCAAAAGCCTATACAGGTGCATGTAAGCCACAGACATCTTATTTGCATACAAGTATAGGTGTATGCAAGTGCCTCCAGTGTACTTGTATGCAAGTATGTTTTCCTGTGTATCTATACAAAGAGCTCATGACTAGAGTTGCAAATACCTGAAACACTTCACATTTTCACAAACCCGAATATGGTTGAAATACTCACTGTGAAAAATGACTGTTTTTTTAACAGGAAATGGTATGAATGTATATTAGGTAAGTGTCCATCTCAATCTGCTTCACTTGTACAATAAGAATAGCAGAGTTCAGAATCTCCAGGGCTCTAAACATATTTTAGTTCTTTTCGATAATTTAATCCATACCCTGTGTTTTAGGAGTTTCATACTTGGTTTGCTTTGTTGCAACTGAGTTTGAAAACTGAGTGTGACAAAGAGACTGTGTATAGTATCCACATGTTAGTATCATGGGCATGTCATTATCGAAATATGGACACACAGAACTAACATGTAAGAGTTTTTACTATTTCTGTGACATAATTCTTGGCTAGTTATTTATGATAAAGCTACATTCAATTTTATATTTCTAGATATTACATGTATGTATACACACGTCTATACACAGAGATAAGAAATAATTTTGGAAAGAACTGCAGTAGCTTGCATCCATTCTAAGACAATATTATATTAACTTTTTTTGGCAAGGCTCCATTTGTGGTGTTTATTTTTTATTAAAAACTCAGATTCTTGACAGAAAAGCTTACTGGCACTAAAACAAAAAAAAGTCTATAGAAAATAACCTCTAAATGCCCCAGATCATAGCATTACTATCAGCAGCATTTTAAGTAGTTTTAGATTTTCTTTCTGTTACTGAATAAGTTTGCAGTTTATGTAATTTTTAACTATGTAATATATAAATTTGTATTTTGGGCGGGAATTTTATCCTTAGATTTTTTTTCACTAAAACCAGAGCTTATAGGATAAGAAAACCTACAAAACCTCATTTGAAACAAATTAGAGTAAATACTATATGCTGACATGTTTCAAGGAGTTATTATTGTTATTATTGTTATTATTATCATTATTATTTTTATTATTAATAGGGAAGGTTAAGCTGATTTCTAACATTTGCACAGCAACAGCACATCTGTGTACCTAGGTGTTGATAAAGACAGATGGTACATGGAGTAACAGCTGCCGATTTAAAACATGCAATATGCAATGTAGGAATTGAAAAGAAATCATTTGGGCCAGATCAAAATAATGAGGTAAGACTGCTTGTATCACAATGTGTCAAGATTAATTGCTTTTCTAAAATTAGAACCACAAAATCCTGAAATAGCACTATCTGATGCAGATCAGAAAGGTTTTGAACAACGTATCTCTTTAAAACGGAGGCATTCAGATGCTGCTGAGAATCATTAGTCTTCAGCACCTGAATGTAGACTAGTGAACTTAGTCAATAAGGGGGCTAAGGGTTGGAAACAATATCTAGAAGCTCTGCTTGGTTGTTCCCTCCTCAGTATCTGATTGAACAGCTTTCAGAAGGAAATGCATTCTGTATGAGAGCCATGGAAGGGTCAGTGGCGACAACTTAATAAATTTTTAAACTTCAATACCAGAAAACTCCAGCCTTGATCTAAAATGAAGGTTAGATATGGTTTCTCATTTACCTCAGGCATTATGGTACTGATGAGGACTGAGAAGACTACTCTGATTAGAGTGGAAGTAACAAACTGAGATGATCAAGACAATTAGTTTCAGTGGGATTAGCTCTGTGGTCTTCTCAGTTTCGAACCTGAAATCATATTGTTCATGCACTTGCAGAACAGGAAAACATGGCAGTGCGATAGCACCAGGGACTACTGGGATGGCAAGAATTATATTTCTGCTCAGGAGGGAAGGATACAGTTCAGTCCAATTCAGCAGTTGCATCAAATGGGGACACGTACTCCCTTAGTAGGTGTGTTTTCTTAATAGGAACCTTCAATAGAAGTCTTCAAGTATTGTCAGATGTACGATACCCTGCTATTCACTTACAAATGGCCTAATGGCATGTTCCCGACATGATACAGTGATAAATCACAGAAGTGCCAATTAAAATGGAACGCTTATTGTGTCAATCATTTAAAAGTAATGTTAAGCTCTCATATCACTCTTTCAAAAATAAAAGCTATAATAAAAGCTTTATACGCTGAGCTTCCTCTTCATATTTCTGCCCTCTGGTAATGCAGGGATTCTTACAAGTGTGATAATAATTGAAAATCTTTTGCTTTGTCATTTTCATGTTTTCAAATACCAATGAATCCAATTGAGGGTACTCTTCATCTGGTAAAGCTGGACCCAAATACTGTCTTAGGGAACTCTTGTTATAAATAATTGGCATTTATTGAAATTTTTAAGACCCAACAAATCTTTGCCATACCTCCTCGAAAAACTCCAATGCCCCTGCTCACAGAAAAAATACATTAAGGTACCAGATGAAATAAAAGTGGAGAACAAATATCTCTGATATTCACTATGAGGATGAAAGTACATGTTACTAACTAAAATAGATTAAAAATTTGTCTTTATGGGACCTGCTCCTTTTTCCTCTCCCTATTTGCCAATCTGCACATTATTGGTCTGGATGAAGTTCAGATATGGCTCTTTCTTTGTTGTCACTGCATAGCCTTTTTTTTTTCTTTAACCAAATTATCTTCTAACTCTATGATGGGAAGTCTGTATCGCACCGGGCCAATTAGTCATCTTTATGTCAGTCTAGGGTAGCATAACTGAGAAGAATAAAAGCAAACTGGCCTTGCCATGGGTCCCATGTTTTTTGACTCAGCTTCTAAATGGCCTCCAAGGGTTACATGAAGTTTCTCATTAAAGGACAGTGTTTCTAATTTCTGTCGGACCAGAACAGCTTTTTCCACCAAATGTCACAATTTCTCTTGTTACTGATATTTTCAACTTCCTCTCCTTTGGAACACGCAATAATTATTTTATAGCTCACCAAAACATTTGTGCTGCAGCCTATTAGATGAACAATTCAGATTGCAGAATTTTAAATTTTTATCCACATTTGTCCTTTCTATTTAATCACTGCTTTACCACAGAGGTAAGCCTTTCCTTCTCTCCTTAACTTCTTTTATTAAGAGCTTAGGTGCAACAGCATGTTTATTACAGAATTACAATTGTTATGCACTAATCCTACATACTGTATTATTAGCAACAACAGGGCACAACAGAGTGAAGCGTTCACCTGAATTTGTTTCCTTTTATGGATTTTTGTTAAAACCATAAGAGCAGAATTTCATTGCAGTGTGTGTGGGTTTAGCCATGCAATTCCCATTAATATTAAAAGGAATCACACAGCTAAGTCCCTGCACGCCACATTGAAAATACTCCTTAATGTTATTTTAATGAAGACGCTTTTATGAGTAAATTATTTCAGAGTAGCTGAGCAGTTATTATCCTCAGTTACTAGTGATTGCCCACAGGGTAAGTGTTCTCTAATATTATGTTGCAGCCCCCGTGCCTTTGCCATGTTGTTATGGGACCTTTCTAGTTATAAACGATTTTCGTTGCAGTGTGCAATTAGAAACTAGCCAACAGAGTAAAGCAGCAAAAGTTGGTTTTGGCTGTAAGTTGGAGCTGCCCCTGGGGGTCTTTAATTTATGCTCTACACTTTTTGTATAATCAAGGTATTTTTGAAATATGCCCAGTTTTTTTCCTTAGAGGGAACATTTCTCTCCTTCTCAAGGTTCATTCCAGCTTGCTTGTGGTTTACAAATCTTTCAAGGTTGTTCTGGATAGTTAGTCATATGCAGAATGACAGTTTAAACCTTTAATGAAACTTGGAACCATAATTTACTCATTTCGGTGTACCTACAGTTTGGTTTTGAAACCTGGCAAGTTACACCCAGAAATCCTCTACATAGCTAATTAGCATATGTGAACTCTGTTCTTCCTTCCACACAAATGATACTCATTAGCAACTACCTTGTTGTTACATGGAGGTGGGTATCACCACAGACCTGCCCATGTGCCTTTCTTCCTATTCCCACCCTACTGTCCCTCTTTCCCCCCCTGCTCAGGACACAGCATTTTATTCTTATCTCTTTGAGCTGGCGCACTACAGAACAAAGTACTGTGGACTGAACTGTTGCTAATGGTTCTCATTTAGAAAATGTTGATTAAATCTCTAAAGAACATCTGTAAATTGTTATGGCATAAATTTTCAGGAAGGAGTTCTTTCTTTTTCTTTTTCTTTTTATTTTTTTTAACAGTTGATGAAATAAAAATTGCTTACACAAGCCAAGATCATTACTTGGTTCTAGTACAGCCACTGATAATCTTTTGTCAGTGCTAGAGCATTTTTTTTCCTCTTTCTACTGGACCTGTCCTTTTATCTAGGCTAAAGGACTCTGCCTTGGTTAACACATATATATAACATAAAGTGTATTTTGAGCTGTCTCCTTTATGTGGGTGCATTCTCTTAGCGTGATGGTAAAGTATAATGCAAAAAAATAAAAACACTATTCTGTGGTTAAGCATATTGCATCAGTTTTATAATTTATATAAGCCATTCCTTATGGAATTATTTTGGTAACCATGAAACAGTAGAAGTAACCAATTCCAGTGCTTTGTTATTTTAGGTTTTTTTCCAACTCACATCAAGTTTTACAGGTTGATCTTTAGAAAAGACGAAAAAAATCTTTTCTATGGGTTACATGACTATTCTTCCAAGGGTTCAATATGAGAATCTCATTTAAGTTGTAGACTATTATAATCAAGAGAATCAAGAAAGCCATTTACTATGTCCTTGCTTCCCTCAGTTTGAACTCACGTAAGTGATTTCTTTGAGATCATGTCCTAAAGGCATTGAAGATATAGCTTGTGAACAGATGAAAACTGATTAACTTCTGTTGACACTGGCTGATCTCATAAATTTGTTTCTTGCTGCTTACTAATAAAAAGTTCATGTGATATGTCACAGCCTATGACAATAGTAACGAGCATTAATCAAATTACCTGCCCCCAATTGACTTTGTATCACATTACCTAAAAGAAAGCAATCCACAGACTCAATCTGTTCAAAAGGACTTTTTCATGAGCTATAAGAAATAAAAAATAGGGTAATAATTTAATAAGTCTGGATTTCTTATCTTTTTTTTTCTTTTTTTTGATAAGTGGAAGTTCTTAGATATGAATTATACATATTTCAACATAAAATAACAATTTCAACATGTAGTTTGTTTCAATATACAATAAATGTGAGTTCAACATTGTTTTGAAAAGTACTCTAAATACAGAGTAGATATTTTCCAAAGACATTGTAGTTATAAAATCTATGTTTCACTAATTCCAGCCACCTGTGATTAAATGAACATACTTTAAGCCACATTTCACAAACCGTATTAATTTCAGGTCCTCTCTCTCTTTTTTTTCCATTTCCTCTATTGATTTCTGAAAAAAAAAAAAAAAAGATAATTTATTAGAATTAGAATGTGTATACTCCAGCGAGTTTTGATATTTCATTTGCAGCTTGCTTTGTGTATACTCCTTTGATCTAATACTGAAAATGTGTCAGTATATTCTCATTTTAGAAACAAGGTAAAGTGGTCCAGGCCTCCTGGGGATAGTAGGACCACAATATGTGAATTTAAATTGCTGAACTACAACCCCCATACTCCATTTTTGTACATTGTATGTTGCATATTTTATATCTTTAGCAACAATAAAAACACGCATTTAGAGACTATGTACATTAACCAGTACTTCTGGAAATTTCAAATTAAAAAAAAAAAAAAACAAAAAAAACAAAAAAAACTAAAAAAAAAAAAAAAAAACAAAACCAAAACAGCCTGAAGTATCAGTGTCGCAGGTTGTGTGTGCTGAAAGGACAGAGCACAGGAGTAGGCACCCTAGTTCTCATCTCATTTATCATTTTGACTTCCACAGAAAAAGTATATATCCCTTTATTTGGTCTTGGACTGAATTAAACACGACACAGCTGATGGTAGTTCTATGCAAATTTGTTGATATATTGGGGCAATACCAAGAGGCCAATGAAACAGTGTTTTATTTAAAGACACTTTTACACCTTGTTGTCTATATAAATATCTTTATATGGCATTGCCAATCTGGTGTTTTTATTCTTCTACTTACATGTGATAAGTATTTTGCACTGGATGTGTCTTTGACAAAAGGAGAGAATAGAAAGTACTTATTCATATGTAACTCCAGTTATATAAATCAAGAGAAAGCTTGAAAGAAAACAGGAAAGCAGCAGGCAGATGAATTTTTACTTAATATAATGAAGGGTTCATGCCTTCCTGTATGAATTCTTGTACTATTATTTTGCTGAATGTCATATTTGTTACTGAACTGAAGATTCTGAAAAGGTAGTCAGAAAATACTTACTGGAAAAACTTTGTTCTTGTCCCAGCTCTCAGCTTTGGAGCGGTAATGATGTTATTTCAACATGTGCAATACATATCCATGAACTCACTTATCAGCCTCAGAAAGGTCATAGTGGGAGTCCTGTTTGTGGAATTTGTAGAAGGTGATCACAACTGAAGTAAAAAATATCAGAGCTAGTTTGGCTTAAAAATTTGACTTCTTTGATAAAATATGTTGCTGGATTATAAAATATTGTACCTTGAATATATAATAAAATGTCTTAACATAGATATCTTATTTTTTAAATATTTAAAATTTCAGGAAGAATGTATTGCAAGTTTTTACAGTCTGCCTTGAGAAATAGTTCCTTCCATCTGGGACTTTTGTTTGTCTAACAGGAATTTCAATATGTTCGATAAACACTATCAGTCTAAAAATAGCACTACCCTGTTTGTTTCATGTTAACCGTGTAGTGTTATATGCATCACATATGCTTAGAACTTGGCAAGAGATATTTCCTTAGTTTTACAAAAGTTTTCAAGGTGAAGTAAAACTGCCCATTCTATGCTAGCATTAAATCAGGTTTTTAAAAATAGAGTGAAAGTAAATATAGATTTTCACTCATTTAAAATTTAACATTGTACAGGCCTTTGTCTTGAAAGTTTCCAAGGACATGGATTGCATAGCTTGCTGGGTACTCTCTTCCAGTGTTACATTACTGTCCTCATGATTCTTTTCCCACTAATGTCCAGAATGAAAATTACAAGAAAAAATATTTGTGGCCACAGTACCTTTTGTATCTACCACTACCTAAATGGTTTTGCTCCATCATCTTCATAACATCCTCTTAATTATCTGCAGATCTGTTTTTCTCTTCTTCAATGGGTTAAACCAGTCCAGATTCTTCTAAAGCTCCCTTGGGGTCATTTGACCTTAGTAGCTTCTGTTGAACTCTCTCCTGATTTTAGCATCCTCCTTTACATGTGTGTGGTGCACAAAACCAGGAAAAAATATTCCAGGTGAGAGCCTGCTTGCCACATAAGGGAAGGTTATAACTTCCCTAACTCTGTTGGCCACACTCCTCCTAGTGCAGGTCAGTCTGTCTTCTACTTTATTAACCATGAAAGAACACAGGTGGCTATTGTAGAACTTGGTATCCACTGTGATCCACTGGTCTTTTTCCACAGGCCTTAGTCATCCAGTCAATTGCCAGACTGCCCTGATGTATAGGCCTATTCTGAAGATTTTTTATCTACCTCTTGAATATCAGGAATATAGGACATACTCCAGCTAGTCCTCAAGCTACTCCAAATCCCTCTGAATGGAAGTGATACCATTTGACATGCCAAGCACTGCTCCTGAACTATTATCACAGATAAAGTTGCTGAGGGCACATTCTGTCTTATCACCCATGCAGCTGTTAAAGTTAATGCTCAGTATCAGCCCCAGTGATAAGGCATTTAGTTTGATAATAGCTTTCAAGCTACTGATGACTTGCCTTTTAGATTAGGGGTTCATAGGATTTTTAGTTGCACATCTAAGTAACACAAAGTTGGCAGGAAGTGAAGCAGATAAGGGATGAGGGACTGCTTACAGACAGAACTTCCAGCTGGTTATGGAGAAGGATGACTGTCAAAACTGAAAAGAAGATAAGCAATAGTGGGAGCAAAAGATGGGAACAAAATACCAAAAAAGTCATGCATACAAAAGAAACATGCATAAGAAACCAACCTGTTAGTTCCAACTTCTCCTGTCAAAGACCTTTTAAGCCTCATCACCGTGACCAGATTAAGAACAGATATCATCAGGAACGATTATCATCTGTGCTAAATTTAGACCATCAGCTCCATGACACTGTATTCTCACAGCTGGTTTGAAGTATCAGTGTTGAAGACTGTTAATTCCCTCATGTATCTATATCACGTACCTCAACATCAGTGAACAGGGACTAGTAAATGCAAAAGGAGACAGAAGGAACATGGGCTGACAAGCAGACAAGCAGCAAGAGCGTGAAAACCTCCTCCTTCTTTACCTGAGCTTTCATTCCATTCATATGGCAGAGAACATCTCTCTGGACAATTCAGGTCAGTTGTTTCTGCTATGTTCCCCTACCAAACTCTTGCTCAAACCCAACCTGTTCACTGGGGGAATGGGGAAGGCAGACTGGGAAAGAGAAAAAGCCTTGACATTGTGGAAGCACTGTTCAAAACAACCAAAACTTTATACTTAGTAGTAATATAGTAAAGAAAGTGTATATTTAATGTACTACTAGTAATATTTTAATTTATGTTTTGGCAGTTTCTATAAAGAAAATTTAGGCTACACTACCTGTTACTTTCAAAAAGTTGACCATTATATTTTATTTTCAAAGAGCTTAGTTTTGAATGACAAAATTTTGTAACTTGGATTTTGGATGATAAATCTCACAAAATGAACCCCGGAGATTTGACGACAACAAATGAGCAAAAGCAGTATCAGCTTTATAAATACAAAGAAAAACTGTAGTTTAAGTATGTATTGATGAGGGAAAAGAAAAGAGAAAACTAAGTCATTCCCTAAAAATAAGCCCAACGGCCCAAACCAGGAGCATTACTTTCATCATATAAAAAGATCAGCTTTTTTTTTCCCAATAGAGTTGCAGCCACTTGGCAAGCCTTTTATACACCTTAGAATCATAGAATCACAGAATGGTTTGGGTTGGAAGGGACCTTAGAGACCATCTAGTTCCAACCCCCCTGCCATGGGCAGGGACACCCTCTACTAGACCAGGTTGCTCAAAGCCTCATCCAGCCTGGCCTTGAACACCTCCAGGGGTGGGGCATCCACAGCTTCCCTGGGCAACCTGTTCCAGTGTCTCACCACCCTCACAGTAAAAAATCTCTTCCTCATACCTAATCTAAATCTACTCTCTTTCAGGTTGACAATATCCATGGCTCTTCCCCTACCTACCAGGCCCACTCATTTCATAGCTGAAGATTTTCAGGTTGGTCAAGCGTGACTTCTGCTTGATAAACCAATGCTGACTACTCTTTGGTGTGTTTCTTGTCACTCATGTGCCTGGAAATGGCTTCCAGGATTAGTTGTTCCATCATCTTCCCAGTGACTGAGGTCAACCACACTGAAGTCTACCAACACAGACCAGCATAGGCAGGTCAGGATGTTCCTGGAATGTGTTGGTGATAACTTCCTTCTCTAAGTGATAGAGGAGGCAAAAAGGAGAGGTGCTGTGCTGGACCTTGTTCTCACCAACACGGAAGGGCTGGTGAGGAATGTGGAACTAAGGGCAACCTTGGATGCAGTGACCATGAGATGGTGGAGTTCAAGATCCTCAGGACAGTGAGGAGGGTACATGGCAAATTCACTGCCCTAGACTTCAGGAGAGCAGACTTTGGCCTCTTCAGGGACCTGTTTGGTAGAGTCCCATGGGAAAAAGCCCTGTAAGGAAGAGGGGCCCCAAGAAAGCTAGCTAGTATTCAAGGATCACTTCCTCTAAGCTCAGGGGCAATGCATCCCAACAAAGAGGAATTCAGGCAAAAATGCCAGGAGGCCTGCATGGATGAACAAGGAACTCCTGGGCAAACTCAAAGGAAAAAAAGGAAGCATACAGACAGTGGAAGTAAGGACAGGTAGCCTGGGAGGAATACAGAGAAACTGTCTGAAAAGCCAGAGATTAGGTTAGGAAAGCTAAAGCCCTGATAGAATTAAATCTGGACAAGGATGTTAAGGGTAGTAGGAAGAACTTGTACTGGTATGTCAGTGACAACAAAAAAGACTAGGAAAATGGGGACCCCCTCTGGAAGAAAGCAGGAGACCTGGCTACCCAGGATATTGAGAAGGCTGAGGTACTTAATGACTTCTTTACCTTAGTCTTCACTGGCAAGAACTCAAGCCACACTGCACAAGATGAAGAAGGCAAAGGAAGTGACTGTGAGAAGGAAGAACCACCAGCTGTAGGAAAAGAAGAGGTTTGAGACCATTTAAAGAACCTGAAGGTGTACAAGTCCATGGGACCTGATGAGATACATCTGTGGATCCTGAGGGAACTGACGGATGAAGTTGCCAAGCCACTATCCATCNGCCACAGTGCTGATGGATAAGGGAAGGGCAACTGACTTAATCTTCCTGGACTTGTGTAAAGCCTTTGATACCGTCCCACATCCTTGTCTCTGAGTTGGAGAGACATGGATTTGACCGAAGGACCACTCACTGGATAAGGAACTGGCTAGATAGCTGCACTCAAAGAGCTGTGGTCAATGGCTCTATGTCTGAGTGTAGACCAGTGACAAGTGGTGTTCTGCAGAGGTCAGTATTGGGACCAGTGTTGTTTAACGTCTTTGCAGGAGACATGGACAGTGGGATCGAGTGCACCCTCAGCAAGTTTGCTGATGACACCAAGTTGTGTGGTGTACTGGACACGCTGGAGGGAAGGGATGCCATCCAGAGGGACCTTGACAGGCTATAGAGATGGGCCAATGTAAACCTCATGAAATTTAACAAGACCAAGTGCAAGGTCCTGCACCTGGGTTAGAACAATCCTAAGCACAAACACAGGCTGGGCAGAGAATAGCTTGAGAGGAGCCCTGAGAAGGACTTGGGGGTGTTGTTTGATGAGAAGCTCAACATAAGCTGGCAATGTGTGCTTGCAGCCCAGAAAGCTAACCGTGTCCTGGGCTGCATCAAAGGAAGCATTACCAGCAGGTCTGAAGGAGGTGAATCTCCCCCTCTACTCTGCTCTCATGAGACCCCACCTGGAGGAAGGAGCCTCTTTTGCTTGACCTTCTCTAGCTTGTTTCTGCTTCTTCTCTACCATTTTTCCCTTCAATTTCTAGGACATTTATCTCCTTGGGAGAGAAAACCACAGTTCCTGCAATAGGCTGCAATATCATCCGTAAGACATCACTTGTCACTGAGTGATTTAAACTGTCTACAATGTTCCCCAAAAAAGTCAGGAAGACTTCACTTCATAAAACAAGCTGTTGGGTTTAGGTGAGGTCTTCTTGGTGATTGTCTTACAAAATTACCATCTAGCAAAATAGGGGTATTAATTTACAATTATTTCATGGTTCCTTGCATTAAATGATAACAATAAATAAATAAATAAATCAGGAAAGAGACAGAAAGAGTCAGAAAGAGAGAAAGAGGGAAAGAAAAGGAGGAAGGAAGGAAGGAAGGAAGGAAGGAAGGAAGGAAGGAAGGAAGGGCAAACCCCAAAAGAGACCTAAGTTCCCCTCCAGCCTCTTAGTAGGATCAAGCTGAACTTTTATGGGGTTTTAAGGTGCTTTCCACCCCTATCCTTTCCCGTATACATCGTCTCTTGGACACCCAGCTCATGCAGCTGGTATGTTCTTGGTTCACTTCTCACACCTCAGTCCCTGGCATGTGTAGTGTGTTTGCTTCTCATGGTGGCACATCTAAAAATGTTGTGATAACTCTAATTCCCTTTCAAGCAAAAAACTACACACAATGTCTCACCTAGAAGTGGGCAGTAAGTTCCTCACGGTCAGTAGAAGTGTTATTTTATAGTACCTGATTTGGTCTACCAGCTTTCTAAATAGCCTGTCATTTGTTATGCAGGGAGGATAACAGAATTCTAAGGCAAAACTACAGGCATCAGTTTGACTGTTATTCCCTATTTTTTTTAAATTTTAATTAATTTTACCTTTTTGTCATATGAAAAAAAAGACATTGGTTTCAACCTTTTTGGGTTACATGCACAAGTTCATGAGGTTTTGCACCTTGATTTTATCGTCCCAGATTATACTTTTCTCAACACCTTCTTCTCCTGTGATAAGGATGTCAAGAGTTGTTGTTTGTGGTTTCCAACTTCCTCTGGTACCTAAATCAGTTCACACAGGATATCCATGGACATTCACACCTGCCAAATGGTTTATCAAAACCTTTCAGAGGCCTGGAGCTCAACTACCTTACTATTCCAGAAGCTATTCTTAATGCGACACTTGTAAAAAACTCTGTCTTGAATCAACCTGATTGTCTAGTTCCATCACTGGTAATGTGTACTCACTTCTTTTGTGCAGACAGTGTTGGTCATTGAAAATCCACACTTCATAATGTATGTAATTTTTTTCGTAATATTTTATCATTGCCTGTGTCATGGTTTTAAAAGCCACCACACACTGCCTCCTGTTAAAAAACCTGGTGGGCTGAGGCAAGGACAGGGAGAGTTCACTCACCACTTATGGTCATGGGCAAGAAACTGGCAGAACCTGGGAAAACAAAAAAAAAAAAAACCCACCACCAACATAACTGAATTTATTAACTCTTTACAATGAAAAACAAAGCAAGATAATGAGAGAAAGAGAACTACATCTTAGAAAGGCACTTCTCCCTCCCCTCTACCCAGGCCCAAAATCTTTATTCCTGGTTTCTGTACCTTCTCCCTCCTCAGCAGCACAAGGAAGTTTCAGGGAAAGGGGATTGCAGTCAGTCCATGTTGTCTCTGCCACTTTTACTTCTTCAGGGGAGGGCTCCTCACAGTCTTTCCCTGCTCCAGCATGGGGTGCCTCTCACAGGACAGTCCTTCACAAACTGCTCCAACGTGAGTCCTTCCCACGCAGGGTCATAGTCCTCTGACACTGCTTGGCTCTGTTGTGGGTTTCTTCAAAATTCACAGCCTCCTTCAGCCACAGCTGCTTCTTCCAACATGTCCTCCATGGCTACATCTTCTCATGGACTGCACGAGGAACAAACAGGCATCACCATGAGTCTTCACCACTGCCTGCAGGAGAATCTCTGTTCTGGGGCACTTTCTTCCTCTCCTTTCTCTTCACCAACTGTCATGTCTGCATAGTTATCTCTCTCAGAACCCACTTCTCTCTCCACTGCAGGTTCTTTCACTGGCTCCTGAGAAAACTGACTCTCGAGGGAGCCATGGAAGAGGCTTGGGCTGCAGCAGGTCCAGTTACAGAAGACGCAAGGCAGGCAGCTGCCCAGGGCTGCACCGCTCCCGTGTTCTGCGCCCCCTCTTCAATGTCATTCACAGAGGTGCTGACTGGCTCAGCCTTGGCCAGAAACGTGTCCAGCCTGGAGCTGGGGAAACTTCCAGCAGTTTCTCACAGGGGCAGCTCGGTAGGGCTCCTTCCACCACCCCTGGCTACTAAAACCTTGGAGTCACAAGTGGGGGTGAACTCTTAGCAGTTGCTTACAGGAGACACCACTGCAGCCCCTCCCTTGCTACCAGCAGACTTGCAGTCAGGGGAAACCTTTAGCAGTTACTGACAGGAGCCATTACTGTGGCCCCTCCCTGCTACCAAACAAACCCACCACACAAAACCACAACAGCTTGCCATGTGATTTCTGCCTGTCTGTCATAACTTATTCAGCAATCCACACACTGGAACTGAGACCAATGCTTTCTTAAGTTGTTCTCTTTCTGCCCGTTATGGATTTGGGTTTCTTTACTGGGAGCCTCTTACATGTTTGTTTTATTTTTTTTTGTGTGGCTCTTCATGTTTCAATCCAGTTCAGTTCCACTTGCTGCTGCATTCTCGTTCAGAGCACATTGTAGAACATATGCCTATGAATGATCAAACTTCACAGGGCTTTTTAATGTTCTTTCGGGGGATGTCTGGAAGGACAGGCTCATTTTTGCACCAAGCTTTGAGGCTTCCTCTCCCAGCAAACATAGGGACCTTCAGCTCCTATCAATGACAATATATGCTGCAATTGTTTTGAGAGACTGTTTAGGCAGACTTATGTAGAACCAAGAGAAGACAGAAGAAGAAGGAAACAACAAAACAAAACACAGCAACAACAAAACCAACTTGAACTGCAGAAGAGGACATACAAGATATTTCAAATTTATTCAATTTCTTAAAACTTGAGAATTTTAACTATAAGTGGGATTGCCCAAAGTGATCTGTACTGTTTACGTCAAGAATTTACTCCAGGAACAAAAAGTATTAAAAAGCAAAGTGTCATGCAAGTCACAAATTTTGAGATTGTATTCAGAAGCAGTCTTAATTATATATGAATTGTAGATGTTAATAAAATATATTTTTTATATTATTTAATAAAATATATTAGAAAATATTATTTTCAATATTTGGTTGCCTATGCAACAGGTCAAATAATATTAATAATTTTAGCTAAGGAATGACAACAAAAAAATCAACTGTATAATCTGTTCAGCAAATATTTTTGCACTTTAAATTGTCTCTAATCAAAATGCCGAGTCCTGACTTCTATTCCTTAAGTCATTTCTTTACTCAGTCATTTTAGCCTGTACTCCAGTAGGAAAAGTTGAGCGAAACCTACCATTGTCGCTCTTTTCACAGTTCTTTGATTGTTTCTTTTTCTAAGTAGTAAGCTCATGAATATTAACACTCATTTTTGTATTCCACTTTCCTTATTTCAATTCAGGCATCATGTAGATAAGTTTAAAAGCCTCTTTTATCATTTCTTTTATAAATATTCCACACGACAACTAGTTATATTCAGGTCAAATTCTCTTTTCAAGTCTTAATTAACTTGAGATGGTCACTTGACTTCTGTGGATGTTTTATAAGTAAGTTTTAAGTTTGTAAATCTTGTTCTAGCTCCAGTTACCTCTGACTGACAAGTGCTTCTGAATACAGAACCACAGTAAAACATCACAAGTGACTGTAAAAGAAAAATCTTAACATACGTGAAAAAGCTCTAATTTAAAAGTTGAGCAGTGCAGTTTATAACACAAATATATTTCTGTTTTTCTCATTAAACATTAAGGAAAAATGTCCTGCATAAGGATTTACTCTATGTTTCATAGAATTTCATTAGTTTGTGTACCTGTCATGTAAATAATGTGTATTTAAAAGTGCCTAAGTACTCCTGGACATGGTCAGCTGTGGTGATGCTAGTGATTAAACAGCAAAACTATGTTAAAATAATGTTAAAGTTTTGGCCAAAACCAGCTGAAACCCAAAAGATTCAGAATTATATAATTATAGAATCATAGAATCATACAATCATTAAGGTAGGAAAAGACCTCAAGGATCATCAAGTCCAACCGTCAGCGCAGCACCACCTAACTCACTAAACCATGTCCCTAAGCACCACATCTACACGTTTCTTGGACACCACCAGGGATGGTGACTCCACCACTTCTCTGGGCAGCCTGTTCCAGTGCCTGATCACTCTTTCAGTGAAGAATTTTTTTCTAATATCTAGCCTAAACCCCCCCCGGTGCAACTTGAGGCCGTTTCCTCTTGTCCTATCACTTGTTACTTTAGAGAAGAGGCCAGCACCCACCTCATTACAACCTCCTTTCAGGTAGTTGTAGAGAGCGATAAGGTCTCCTCTCAGCCTCCTCTTCTCTAGACTAAACAACCCCAGCTCCCTCAGCCACTCCTTGTAAGACCTGTGCTCCAGACCCTTCACCAGCTTCGTTGCCCTTCTCTGGACCTGCTCCACCACCTCAATGTCCTTCTTGTGGTGAGGGGCCCAAAACTGAACACAGGGTTCAAGGTGCAGCCTCATCAGTGCCAAATACAGGGGCACAATCGCTTCCCTAGTCCTACTGGCCACACTATTTCTGATGCAGGCCAGGATGCCATTGGCCTTCTTGGCCACCTGGGCACACTGCTGGCTCACGTTCAGCCAGCTGTCGACCAGCACCCCCAGGTCCCTCTCTGCTGGGCAGCTTTCCAGCTACTCTTCCCTGAGCCTGTAGCATTGCAGAGGGTCGTTGTGACCAAAGTGCAGGACCCGGCACTTAGCTTTGTTGAACCTCATACAATTGGCCTCAGCCCATCAGTCCAGCCTGTCTGGATCCCTCTTCAAAGCCTCCCTGCCCTCAAGGAGATCAACACACCCACTCAATTTGGTATCATCAGCGACCTTACTGAGGGAGTACTCAATCCCCTCACCCAGGTCTTNCCATGCTGGCTGGGCTTGATCCCCTGGGTGTCCTGCACATGCTGTGTGAGCACACTCAACATGAGTCGTCCCATAATCTTCCCCACCACTGACATCAGGCTGACAGGCCTGTAGCTCCCTGGGTCCTACTTACGGCCCTTCTTGTAGATGAGTGTCACATTGGCAAGTTTCCAGTCTTCTGGGAAACAGAAAGAATGTTCTCCCTTGCATCACCCTAATGATGCTGCAAATGTGCTTCTTATTTGGAATTTGGAAGAGATTATGATCTAGCATCCATTCTCCTGCAAACATGGTAGATTATATCAAATGCAGGAGTTCAAAGGTGTAGGAGTGTACTTACAGTTTTGCACTTAGATAAGACAGTAACACAAGAGAAGTCTAACCATGACAGGGACATTGGATGCAACTGAAACTTGAATTCTGAATCACTTTACTATGTCTAGCATTATTTAATCCTAGCTGGATTATTTAAAAATGGAAAAGAAAATTTATTTTTGCAGTAGTTATTGAATTTTTGCCTCTCACGCCTGTACCCTAAACTGTGCTTCTGACTAACACAGTTTCCGTAACTTTCATTAGTGGTTTTTGTAAAACAAAAAGGAGAAAAGAGATGGGATTAATTTTCAAAGTGTTTTCTGCTGATTTTTAGTTCTTTGTCTTAGATTTCTAACTATTTATTTGTCTGACTAGATAGTTCATACCATTCTTAGTTTCTAAACTTACATTCTCTACAGCCATGGTAAAATTTTCATTTTTGATGAACACTTCTGGGATTTCTTATAGCAAAAATGATCAGATGCTGGCCAAAACCTCTTAATATTTCTTCTACTATGTATCTCATGATCGTGCTGGTACTGGAGCTGTTGTCACAGGAGAGTAATACCATAATGTCTTAGACAGCCTCTGGCACTGTGCTCTATGTACTGAATTTTAAAAATAAATTATGCCTTTTAAAATTACCTGATTCATCAGGATGTTGTATCACATGCAGCTAGTGTCAGCATGTTTTACATGCTAAAATGTTAATTTAATCAGGTATCACATACCATATATCCTATTGTTAATGAAAATGGAAAAATAATTAATTCATACTTATGTTAAAAATATTCAAAAACCCCACCAAAACAATATAAAACCAGAACACTTTCTTCACGAAAAGGCTGATGACAAAGTAAACTTCCGGAATTACACAATCTGCTTCTAGGTAACATGGACTTTTTACATACAGAATGTAAAAGTGAGGGGGTTTTAGAACCCTTGTGCATCTCTAATAAAGCAACAATGATATTAGCATGCTGTTTTACAAGGCAACAATCCAGTTGTGAGCTGGATAACTTACCATTCAAAACACACACAAACCAGGATTTCAAATAAAGCACTGTGAGGGTTTTAATGACATTATTATGACTATTTTAAAGAAAGCTTTTTTGAAATGATGTTTTAAAAACCAAGCAATTACCAAAGGAAATAAATGTCAGATCATGTGAAAAGAAAGATCAATGAATCAGAGTAAAGGCAATGATACTTAAAGAGCAAGTAGCTTTTGCATCTCTCAAGGTAAATGAACAGATAAGGTGTAGCAAATGAAATGTTATAGTAGGAATAAAATTTGATGTTTGCTCATTATTTTTAAATTTTTCTCTGATAAAAGGTTGCAACTCTAAGAATCCTCATACCTATTACACAATCATATAGGTTTTACAGGGTTGAAAATTCTGGCTATTGAAGGAATTTTACTTCATGAAATCATTTGAGTATATCTGTCCTCTCCCTTCTTCCCAGTTGCTCATTAATGTGAAAAGCCCACAACATTTCAAAACCTTGGAAATTTGGTAGAATGAGATTGCAAATTGTAAAATGCGATTGACCTGTAAAATGGAAATTTCTGGCCAACTGAATGAGAAAACAACTGGCTTTCCTACAGTCAGAAAACAAGGCTACACAGAACAGCCAGAATATGTTCCAGCAGTTATTTTTCTTTCACTGGTAAACAGTTTCCAAAGAACAGCAGCAGCTACAAGATGTTGATAGTGTAAAATAAGGCTTCAGTAAGGTGCAGAGCTTAAAAATATACTATACTAACAAAAACTGAAGTGATGAAGAAATGAAAAGAATCAATAAAGCACAGAACAGAAAACAAGTCTGATTCAGCAGGTAGGTAAACAAGGTGAATTATTATTTTTTTCTTTGATGTGTAGCTTATTATTGTGGCAATCTAAAAGTGTTTAGGAGTAAATGTTGAAAACATTTCAATAAAAAACTTTTTCTCAGTTCCAGAATTAAAGTGTATTAATGGCACTAACGCATAACATCACACTTTCTGATCATGCACTGCTGCAGAATACATATGTACACTTTCAAGAGAGTCTATTCTAACTTTATAACCAGAAGTCTCAATAGTTTTTATCTATTTTAAAATAACCTCTTCACATCTACAAAGTTTATCATGTTCTGCTTATCCAAAGCCACTTTGTTCTCTAGGCTTTCACCCTGTGCATACAAAGAACAGAGTAAAACCAAAAATTCAAGTAAATTGACCCACCTTTGTCCAACATAGTCTTGAAAGAAAGGCAAAAAGGAGAGACTAGCTTTACACAGTATTTTTCCAAAGACAGCAAAACTGAGCAGGCTATTTGGGTAGAAAACTAATTCTGAAGCCCAAGTCTGTCATGAAACAAGCTTTTCTGAGGAAGCCCCATCAAGAATGCTGCTGATCATCTCAGCTTTAACACTGTGCTATGGGCAAGACACTGATCCTGCAGATTATTTTATCCCAGACCACATAATCCCTTATAGATTGAAGCCATCAGGAAGGACAGATTGTTTTGCGATTATCAATCCTAGGGCTCAGAATATTTAGGTTAACTGTCCAAGCAAATTCCCATGAAGTGTGTAGTTCTCAGCCTTTTAAAGGGAAATAATTAGTGCTCACTCAGTCACAGATATTTTGAGGGGATGGAAAAAAATCCATCAGAGTTACTGAAGGTCTATATAAGTGTTCACACAGGGACAGTTAGCTCCTCACAGTCTAACATCAGCCTAAGATAGTGAACACACAGAATTAATATTGTGAGAACGTACGTCCTTCCCACCTTTCAGTTTTATTGATCTCTTAAGTAATCAAACAGCCTGAGATTCTTCATGGACTGTTCCTTTGACTGATTTCCTTAGAAAGGCTCTTTTATTTTTCTAAAATGGTAAAAACAAGGCCCACCTGGCCTATGAAGCAGGGTGAATTTGGATACACGTGATGTGTTCATGGCTCTCTCAGCTTAATCAGTTATACACCACACCATTCTACAAAAATATGTTCACTTGAATTGCAGACAAAACACCCGTAGACAAGTTGTTACTAGCCTCACAACAATATGAAATTTGGTTTTCCAGTGATAATCAGCATATGTTATCAAAATTCGTTTGTATTTTAATCACTTATGTATTACCTACACATTCACTTAAGCTTGCTTCATTCTCCTGATTTTACTAAGTGGCTCTTTGCCTTTGTCTTGATGTAACTGTTATAGCAATGTTATTTATGACTGTGAATACAACACCAGCACTAGACTGTGGGATTATAAGATAAATCTTCCCAAAAGTGAGGTTCTGCAGAGTCTGAGTGCTTATCTGCAAGAGATTTTCAATGTTCAAGTTTCCTTTCTGACTGACATTTTCTTCAATTTCTTCTCATATAATTTCCTTGAATTATGAGGTGTCTGGTTCTGCATTCACCAAAGACCTTGAATTAATTGCTCATAAAATGCATGTGCAGAGCCTTCTTATAGTAAAAAGAGAACATGTCCAGTGGAGATAACTTTCTATGATAACAGATACGCTGATATAAAAAGCGACCTGTGCCTAGCTGTACAGCTTGCTTTCATTCCAGATTGATAATTTTTACATGTCTTACTCACCCACTAAATTAGAAAGACAAAGATGAATTTCTTTATGTGGGGAACAATGTCGAACTTTTTTTGTTGTTACCTGAAGGCTCTTCTTCCTATTAAATTTTTTGAGCCCCATCAGCCTCTGCCAAGGGACATACCTATTGTATTCTATATAATATAAAGTACTTGGTTCAATAGTACTACAACCCCTGTCTCCGAAACACTACAGTCATGCACAATCAGCATAAAAATAAGGGGCAGCTTGCTAACACAGGAAACAAATGGGCATATTGGTGCTCATTCTAGTCAAAAAGGGTACTCTGGGTCAACTCCTGTTCCTATAAATTGTATTTAAATATCATAGAATATCGTTGAATACTGCCACCGTGTTTCACCACTCTAGTGTTCTGGACCTGCAGTTGTCAAAAAGTACTGGTCATATCTAAGGTAGCAACTACAGTGGCCTATATACAGTCTCTGTGTACCATAATGCTGAGTAGGTTTCTAGGCATATTTTCTTACTGCTGCAAATGTGAATTAACAATGGCAGAAACCAAATAATTCTTAAATGTAAAAGCTTAAGAAATTAGAATGTTCTGGCCAATACCCCAGAATTCCTGTAGCAGTTGCCAAAGAGAAAATGTTACAAGAAGCTCCTGTGTTTTGGTGATTTTACCTCCTTTGCTATTAAATATTCAGGCCACAGTAACCTTCAGAATCTCATAAATTTCTTTTAAAAACCTGGCAGGCCATATTTTTAAAAATTATAGCAAATGTTTCTAAAATCCTGGTCTTTGCATACATTCCCTGCTCATGGAATTAGATAATCAGAGAATATTTAATGAAGAAGTAGCACTGTTTATTCAGTATCTAAAATAAAGTTACTATTTTGGGGAACATTTAAAAGTTGCAACTTCTGTTCTAAGAAGCTTAAAGAAACCATGTTTATAAAACAGGAGAGAAAAGAGGGAAAAGAAAGCCCTAATGTTAGAGTTTGGGAAAATCTGTCAGGGAAAGGCACCTGAACAATGTACATTGTTTCTGAAACTGAAAAAAAGAAACAAAGCTAGTTATGCAGCTGCAATAATACATTGATGTATCTGTACTACTTGTATCTCAACATATCTGTGTTATTCTATGTAAATGTATCAGTTCAGGTGGAGAGACTATCTTTATTTTTAGCACAGTACTTCATTGTACCTGAAAGACATACCCTGCACCTTGATGTTTCCTTAACAAAAGGACTTTCTAGAGGGAAAACTGCTTTCCATTAATTTCATCAGCGCTGTAGCATAAGAGTTACCTCAGTCAGTCTTAAATATGTTGATGGCATCAGAAACTTTGTTTTTAGTACTTATTTCAAGATGATCTTTCCTTGAACACAAGTCTTATTTAAGATGATTTAATGGAACAGAGATGGGGAAAAGGTCACTAAAGTGACAACCCACCCCTTCTGCCAAAACAAGTTGTTTACAATTCTGTGGTTGATCTATGGTATGATTGCTGCTGGCAGTGGGAAAAGGTTGAGAGGTCTCAGGCCTGACCCTTCATTATCCTTCTTTTTTGGAGTAATGACAAGGTTAGGAAGCAGCCAAAAACATATATATAAACTTACCTACTGCATTGCACCTATATTTGTTAGGTCTGTACAACATATATAACGTATACAACTTCAGCAATGTATGACTCTGGGAAATGGACAATGATTCTGAACACAGGCTTGTGCAGGAAGGTCTGGGCAGGCTGGAACCTCACGCAGTTCATCAAAACTAAAAGTAGAGTGTGGCCCTTGGTGAACACAAAGCCCTGCAGCAGAACAGATTGGGGTCAAAACAGAGCAGGGTCCCAGGAACATCAGGCTGGCTGCCAAGCAGCAGCACCCAGGCTGCAAAGAGGTCCCCACCACATTCTGAGCTACAGGAGCTCGGGTGCTGCCAGAAGGTCTCTGAGGAAGAATCCTGCTCTCCTGGTTGGGAGCCTTGAGACAAGCCTGAGTGCTTTGCCCAGCCTGGGGCTCTGCCACATGAAATAGACATGGTTGTATTAGAGCAAGTCCCACAGAGGCCAGTGAAATGTCTGGGACTAGAGCACAGGACATTCAAAGACAGGCTGTAGGAGCCTGTTATTTAAATCTTAAGAAGAGAAGCTACCTTCAATAGAGAGTGCATTGCTGTCTTCAAGTAAGAAGAGAGAAGATAGGGCCAGGCTCTGCCCATAGGTGCACTGTGACAGATCAAGAGACAACAAAAAAAATCAGGTTACATGCAGTTACTTTTTTCCTCTTTTTCTTTTTTTCTTTTTCTTTTTCTTTTTTTTTTTCTTTTTTTTTCTTTTTCTTTTTTCTCTCTTTTTCATTTTCTTTTCTCTTTTACTTTTTTTTTTCCTTCTCTTTTCTTTCCTTTTTCCCATGAAGGCAATCAAACCCTAGAAGCCCTTCTTCAGAAGGAGACTGGACTAGAAAACCACCAGAGATACTTTCCAACCTCATCTGTGCTGTACTTCTGTCCTTTTATGATGCCTCTGTAGCAGCACAGGCTGTGGTGAGATGGAGAAGGTCCCAGAGATCTTCTCATCCTGGTGTTTATTGGTGGATAAGTCTTTCTGTTAAACATTCATTACTAAAACCCTACGGATTCGTCCCAACTGAATAAAATAAATATAGATAACTCAACCTGGTCTTATTTTCTCCTGAAAAAAATGAAAACAAAACAAAAATATGAAAAAAAAAAAAGAAGCAAGATAACTTGCCGTAAGAGTGAGCACTTGCAAGAACTGTTTTGAAGGAGGGAAAAAAAGATTCCAACAATTTTCAAATATTAAGAAAAATGCAGAACAAATTTTAAGTGAAGTTTTAGATTAAATCTAGTAAAAGTTTTTAATGCTGTTTGTGCTTTTTCAGAGTGTATTAAGAAAGGTCATAAACAAAAAACTTTTGCCAGAATGGGGGAAAGATGACTGACTAATAAGGTCATTGAAACTTCTGGTTGAAGTATTTGAAGATTTAACACATACTTCTGGTATCCAGTTTGATCCTTAATTAACAATTGGTGGAGATGATTACAGCCAGTCTGGACAAGTTTTCATGCTGAAATTATTTAAGTAATTATTTTTCTGCCAAATTACAGACTACATAGACAGTAGCTTATTGCAAACGTCACATACCAGTTCAAATAGCAGTTCTAACTGTTTTAATTCCTTTTTTTTTGCTTTAAGATTTAGAATGCCCTATAAAACAATTGCTCGAAAAACAATTAAAAAAAAAAAAAAAGATGTCCTAGCAAGAAACCGGTGAGGAATAAAATGGAGTAGCTACAGAGTTACTGAAAAATAACTCAATGACAAAACTAAGAATATCTTTGTTGTTAAAATATGAGAAACCCATAACAGTCCTAATACTGCACACTTTTTCAAACAAAGCAAGCAAAGGAAGTCCAGTTTGACCCAGCTTGTAGAAAGTCATACTACTTCTTGTGCTGGCTTTAAATTGCACTTAAAAAAACCAAAATTAAAACAAAATAGTTTCTTAAATATTTTTGACAAATTACTTCTAAAACCACTTAAAAAAACGAACTTGTGTGCATCTCAGTAATATTGATTTACAACATCTGATAATGTGGTCAAAGGAACTTCTGTAGGATCAAAATTCCACTTGATTATGTAAGCAAATATAAGCTGTCAGAAATAGAGATGTTGACTAAACAACATATCATATTTGAATAGCCACTGCCATTGTACAATCAAAAAAGCCAAAAAGCTGTCATATTTGTAATTCACCTTTGTCAATGTGTCATGGTTCCAGACCTCAGAGCCAAGTCACTGTGCAGCTGTAACAGTTTTTGACTTTAAGTTCTTAATTCTGAGAGTAGCAAGAAACATTATTTTAAGATAGCCAGAACATGTGATGGCAAATAATTCAAATCATAGCATATTAATGACAACATTTTTACAAAAGTGAAAGCAGCATGAACTGTAAAGACAATGAACCTTCCCTGTTTTTGAGGATTGTTCCATAGTGTGTATGCATTCATAAAATACATTTAATATTGAAGCAGCTGCACAGAATTCCTTTCAATATGAAAATAGTGAACTTCAGTAGCTCTTCGTATTGCCGGATGAAACTCGGTCCATTCATTGAGTTCACTGTCAGAACAGACGTATAAAGAAAATACTGCAAATAAGTATCAAAGGCTAATATAATTTTAGAATTTGCAAGATGAAGGAAAGAGATGACCAACCTGCTACTAAAGGGTCTCTGTGATGGGTTTGCCCTTGGCTGGAGGCCAACTCACACACCCGTTCACTCAACTCCTCCCACCTCTTTCCCTCCCCCATGCCAAGTGAGGATAGGGGGAACAATTACAGGGGTAAAGGGAAAAAAGGACTCATAGGTTGAGATAAGAATAATTTAACAACCAAACTGCAAATAATTTTGAAAATAATAACATATAGAAATATACAAATGAGTGACACACAGTGATACTGCCCCCACACCTGATGACCAAAGCTCAGTCTGTTCCCAGTTAACAATCCCAGAGCAGGGAGAGTCCCAAAACTGCACTCACAGAACGGAGATAACAGTCTGAGCCTCCCAGACTGAGAGCTGACCCAGGGGGAAGAGAAGGCCTTGGGAGAGGGACCACCTGCAGCAAGATGATCTGAAGCAAAAGGGGACCTGGAAGAAAAAGGGACGATCTCCTGGAGGGTTCTCACCTATACACTGGGCATGACGTGAATGGTATGGAATAGAATATTGGCCACTTTGGGTCTCAATCCCGAACCTAAGACCAAATCCTGGGCTAGTAACTGGGGCTGTGCTCCCTCCCAGC
>VZTO01026425.1:0-30409 GCA_013400615.1 Syrrhaptes paradoxus | reverse complement strand
AAAAGAAATGAATCGGTAACTGTCCAGAGGCAGAGAGTAAATTAGACTGCCGAGAAAAACTGGCAGCACAAAGCCTCTGAATTTTACTTTATTGGAATATATAGTGTCTAAAAAAGATTATTTCACTAAGTTTTAGTATATATACTTTATACTTTTTAAAGCATAAACAGAGGTTTATACTTTTTTAAAAAGAGTGCTTAGATTCTTAGTTTTCTTATCTTGGAAACCACTCTCACCACTACCAATGTATTTAAGGAATTTCATACATTTTATTTGGTTTAGAAACAATTTAACAACTACTCAAAAACACAGCATTTCAACATATACAACTTTAAAAGGTGAGTAAGCAGGTAGTCCGAGCCTGCCCAGCTAAATCCAGTGATTTAGGGAGATCTAAAGTTCTTCAAGATGACAAATGAAAATGCATATCAACTAAAGCAGATGCAGATTTATAAAATCATATTTCATTCAAAAATATACTCAAATATTAATTTTTGCTTATAGTATTTCTCTTCTTCCCTTTTTTACCCAAACATACTACTTGGTGATACTACCTCCCCAAGATTAAAAATGTTTTTCCATAGAACTCAGGAAAGATAATACAACATGTCATTCTTACCTCCTGCAACTTGCTCTGAATCCACTGGCCAACAACTGCCAAACTATCACGAGGACAGATGGCCCAAATCATAGTGAGAAAGATGAGTGACAGGAAATCCAAGAAGTGAACCAGGCTGGCTTTCTCTGCCTGCAAACAGAAATTGTCCTGTTTTCATTCCTTACCATCTGACATTTCTTTAGAACATTATAGAACTTGGAAACACTTTAAAAATCACTGTTTTTTTTTTTTTTTTTTCTATGCAGCCTCACAAAGAGGGCAAGCACAAGCTCCCCTGCTAGGACAAAAAAAATCCAGTTGGATACAAAGTACTTTCAGTCTGGAATCCACATCAACTGCTTAAATACAGCTGGAACAAATACATTTTGCCTATCTCCCAATTCGACAGGTTCGAAGCTTGAAATAAGAAGGCAGCAGCATGCAGACAGAGGTCTTTAGTAAAATGGCCATGGAACACCCCAGTTGGATGAAGAATCTGTAAAAAGACCTAGAAGACTGTTCTTTACATTAATTTGAGAAGAGATAGACATCATTTAGATAGGAACACTAATGAGATAATGGGACAGTAGGCATAATATATTTATTTTCTGTTGAGTTCCTTTGATTTCAGAAGCTGAGAGATACTGAAGAAAGAAACTGAAATTCTTCTGTTTTTCAGAGCTCTATTTGATATGTAACAAATTGATCTGAGCACTCACAAGCCAGATCATACAATACTTCTCTCTATGCCTGTTGAGAGACACAGGTTCCATACAAACGAGGTAAATTCTTATTACTAGAAATGCCTTCTTAATAAGTTTAACAAGTTAGTTAGCTCAGCTGAGCCCAAAAAACTATGATATGAACTGTTGCTCATCCAAAATCATACAAGATGCAGTAAAGCAATTCTTCTGTGTTTCCACTATCTTTAAAATGCATTTACCCATTTCCAGATTAGTTTTGCAATTTTAGCAGGGTCTTTATGTTTACAAGCTTCTCATTACGTCTTCCCAAACTGACAGATAGGTAATGAACACAATTTTTTCAAATGACACGCACAGAAAGAAATCAATTAGGAGGCAAAGAAGCACTTTCTAGCAAATCACCTCAATCTAGAACAGTATGAGCCATATTTCTATACCATCCCCTTTTTTCATAGTTGTACCTACAAAGCACAACAAAATCATTACATCCATTCTGTTCAAATGGCAAAGAACTACCAATTTCAACACATCCATGTCAGGATATGGAAAAGTTAAGTCAGTGAAAGCAATCATCTGTAAATGTATAAAGAGGCTGCAAGCATTCTAGAATTTGGCATTCTGAAACTGTGTGTTACTAGAATAAAAATATAATGTACTTTAAACTAATTTATTAAAGTATATCCACTTCTGTAGATATTAACAAGTGTAGGAGTAACACACTGAGTTGCTGAGTACCTCTAGTTCCTTATGTCGGCGCTACAGGAGGGGAGACACCTGCAGACCAAGTTCTAAGTGATTGCTCATAGTGAGCCACAACCCATCTGTACAGCTATGAAAAAAAACATTGGCAGATGTTGTGCTAACACTGACTACTTCTGACAGTTATTAAGTACTACATAAGAATATACTGTAGCAGAATACTCTCATTTCAAACTCAATTTCTCATTAACTAGAAAGTCACACTGAAACTTTTGTTGGTAGTGACAGGAAAAATCTTAATTCAAGTAACTAGAATTCATTTAAGAATTCTTAGACAGCTTTCTTTAAATACTTACTGCATGTTCCAGCACAGCATGAGCTATTTCATGTCCCAAAATGAAAGACAGCTGATGAATATCAGAAACTGCATTTAGCAATCCAGTGAAAACAAACACTTGACCATTCTGTAAACCAAAAGAGAGTGAAAATTAAGTACAAGACACATAAATGCTGTCTCAATATTAGTAATAATTTTGGTATTGGGTTCAACTTACCGGAAGCACAAAAGCATTTACACCTGGTTCGTCTACCACGTGGATAACCCAGTTGAGCGCCGAGACCTGTGGGACATCCTTATTGCTTTCAGATAAATGACCAACAACTCTCTCCACAACCTGATAGCGGGCATCTGCCTCGGGTAACATTTTACTTTTGAATTCTTCCATCCACTGAAAAAAAGTTCATTGATTGCCATGCAGAATTAACACACAGTAAATGACTAATTGGTAAACTAATTTAGTGGCTACACATAACTTAGTTAAATCTCAGTTTTAATAAATTTTCTTTCATATAGCCTAAGCCAATATATTAGAGTTCAGGCTTTCAGACCCACAAATTAAGGATTAATAAATTTAAAAGGAACTAAACTGACAACAGATTAAAAAAGAAGATAAACATGGTCCTACAGCCTCCTGTATCTGGTATTTTCCTAATACACAATTAAGCTGGGCATCGCTATTTGGCAAACCTTTCTATACCGTCCTGAATTTCCATCTGAATTTATGATTTTTCTGTATATTTCTGTTGTAATTTGGAAGGTGGACAAATTTATACAAAAGATGTAATTTGAATATATCCCTGTACTACTTCTGTGCTGTTCTTATCTTACATTCTTCGTCAGGCAGGCATACAGCAACATTTCTGTATCGATTATCAAGTTTCAATGGCTTCAGAAAAGCGAGCCACAGAACTCAAAGTTATAAAAATTAGTACAATGGACAGTTTAAAAGAAAGCAATTAAAGAAAAATGAGCTGATCCAATTAAAAAAAAAAGTAGAATTGAATGCAGGTGGAGAATATTACCTTATAATGTGACAGCTTAGAAGAGAGGATCTTAAACAAGTGCCAAAGTATGCTCAAATCAGCACAGAAAATGAGACACATCTCAGCATATAACTATTAGCTATGCTTTTACTGCTTCTACCAGATTTCTGCATTTCTTGTTATATTACAATAACACAGTTAGAAATGTTAGCTACATACATGCAATGTGCTCTTAAACTATCATGTGCCCATGAGTGGTTTTGCTCATGGAAAGAGAACTCTTTTAAAAAGGATGGGAACAAGAGGGGGTAAATGACAGGGGTGTTCTCCAGGGTTCCGAGCATGGAGTTCAAAACTTGTCAAGGACACCACAAGGTTTATTTTCCCATCTCATTAACTGGACTATGTCATCACCAAAAAAAGTATTAACAGTTCTAGAGTATTTTTAATTTTTCTTTAAAATCTTACCATATCATATTCCATCTGTGACAGTTCCCTAAAGTGCTCTTTTCCAAACACCAACAGTCGAGCGCGCCCAGTGATGGGTGTCTCCTCCAAGTGAGTAAAATAAAACATGACAAATAAAACCCCTAAGCTACTGACACCCAGGAGAATCTTCCATTTATTTTTTCTTGCACTTTCTTTAAAAAGTTCCCGTTTATTAGGAGGAAGTGCCTTCCACCAATTTCTTATGCTCCTGTAAGATACAAACAGTGTTAACTTAGGACATAGTTAAAAAGGAATTTGTTAGCATCTGCCCTTGGTCCATTCTCTATTACAGCCTCATCCCATGGAAGAGCTTATGGAAGGTTATACTGTAATTGTCTTCTACTCTACTTCTTCCCTCCCACAAGAGAAGAAGGAATGCCCCTTGGTGTCTTGGTTCATCTCCCTCTACCACATGTAAATGAGAACAAGAAGAGCAAAAGATACATCTAACACCTCTGATAATGGAAACAACTTCTTGCTGACAAACTGTCAGTCTAGGCCTCAGTCCTACTAAATTTTGCACAGAAATTAAAATAAAAACACTACAAATATACCTACCATTCTCCACAAACTCATGCACACATCTTTGCATAATGGGGTCTTACACTGAGAGAGGAAGTAAGATAGAATTTTACCTGCCAAGAATGATAGCAAATAACTTCTGAGCTGGTTTAACAATAATCCAGAAAAGAGGAACTGGTGCAGCCTGAAATGACGGTGATCTGTGAAAAAACCTGATGTTCTGAATGTTCCAAGCAGAAAAACAACATGGGAGTTGCTCTACAGAACTGATCTGGGGGGACATGATCTTCTCCCCCAGTAGTGGCAACGACTGGAAGCAAAATCTTCCTGAACTGCAGTGTGCATTCTTGTATACTTTTGTATTTCGGACACTGAAAAGACACCTCAGTCCTTTACTGATGAAGTTTCCATAGGAATCAGGGCTTCCAGTCAAGAAACAGTTTCTAGTATTTCCACTCAAATCCAGCCTTTGGCATCTATTTTGTGTACAACTGACTTGAGCTCGGCAATGTCCCACGTAAGACCTATAGAGATTATTGCACTTCCCCTGCTTGGTCAAAGAAGCCAAATGAGAGAAAATACAGTTCCTGCCCGGCAACTTTAGACCACAGATGATATTCATAATTTCTTTGGTTGGTTACCCTGAAACAAAGGAAATAATAGCAGAGAGGTATTAAGAAAACCACCCAAATACGAAACTCTGAATCATTACTTCATCTGAACAGACACCTTGTGTTTGTTTGCCAACAGCTGCATTTCACAAAAAAAGTCACAACTGCATCATCCTGTTGCGGTTTTAGGGCACCGATCTGCTTTCCACTGTGAAAAAGTCAACACCTTGTATTACTGAGAATAAAACAAAGTGTGATTTTTTTTTTTCTTTCTCTTTTATTACCACCAGATCAGAATGACTGCAGGTGTCCCTTGGGGAAGCCGTGCACCACCGTGCTGAGCTCCTCACCACAGGTGCCATCCACACACACTGAGGAAAACCAGGATCTCCTGAACACTTTGCTAGTGCTTTGCTCTTGAACGCAGGGTGCACATCTGCTGCACCCGGCCTAGATGCAAAACTGCTCAAGACAACCAAAACAGTGTCTCCCAGCCGGCAGCCTCCTCCTCAGGGGGGCAGGCCCCAGCCCCCGGCCGCCCCCCGCCACAGGGCCCGGCTGCGTACACTGTCACCCGCAGCCTGCAACAGCGGCCTCCCCTTCCCTCGCGCCACCCCGCCGGCATCGCCGCTCCCTCAGGGCGCGGAACTCCCTCCTCCTCTCGTTGTGGCCGCGGCCTGACGCCCCGAGCCGCCCCAGGGTGCTGACCTCGGCTGCCGGCCCTCAGCGCCCAGAATCCCGCACTCCAGCAGCTCCCTTCCCTCCCCCCCGAGCTCAGTTCTGGCGCGACTATCGTGATATGGGCAGATGTGAGGAGATGGGGGGGAAATGTGTCACTTTGAGGCGCCCGCTCCGGGGCCGGGGAGGGGTGGGGGGGGTGGACAGCTCTGGCCGCCGTCACAGCTGCGAAGTCCGTGCGATCCGCTCCGGGAAAAACCGCTTCCACGGGGCAAAACCTCTTCCACCGGGCTCCCCTACTCACCACCCCTGAAGGCGGCGGAGGAGGGGTCACACCGGGCCGACGCGGAGATACCGCCGATGCCGGGCCGAGGCTGAGGGCGGGAGGCGGGTCGGGCCGGGCGGAGCGCCGCGCCCCTTCCCTCAGGCGACAGCCTCCGCTTCCCCGTCCGCCCGCCACCGCCGCCTCGCGCCGTTTCCCTCAGGCCGCCTCAGGCCTCCGCCCGCCACCGCCCCCTCGCGCGCCCCCTCACCGCGGCCTCTGTGGAGGCTCCGCCCCCTGCCTCGAGCCCCGGCGCGCGAGGTGAGGGGGAGCTGAGGCGGCCCGAGCCGCCATTTTATGGCAGCCAGAGGGGCCAGGGACCGGCTGTGGAGGGAGGAGAACGGGGCTCTCCCTTCAGGACACGTAGAGTCATGCTGCTGCCCTGCTTTCTCCTGTGTTGCCTTTCCTCTGGCTCACCCACGGTGCTGCTGTGAGGGCTGTGTGCTGCCCTGCCTCACCTCACGGCTGCAGTAGGCCCTGACTCATCTCAGGGCTGAGGTAGGCCCTGTCTCCTGTGTTAGAGGTCCTGAGCCAGACCTTAAGGCCCCTTCAGAGTTCAGAGCTCATCAGTGTTATGCCATGGCCTTGTTTGCTGCTTTTTTTGGAGACCTGAAGGGCTGATGTGTTTCCCACTACCAGAAAGGGCTGGTGGCACTCCTGTGGGAGGGAGCAGTCAGCTCTACTGAGACAGTGGTAGGTGGGGAGGTGATGTTTGGCTTTTCCCAAATCCAAGCTGCTAATCTAATGTGTAACTTTTGGCCTACTCATCCAGCTGTCTGAAGTACATCTTAAATGGTATTTGTGATGTGAAAACCAGGTTATTTGGTGAATGAAAGGGTGGGGCTGCGACATCCGTGGTAATGAGAGGGCAGCCCACAAGCCCTGGGGCTTTGTGTGTAAATGAAAACCCTCTCATTGCAAAAGGTGAAGAAACAGAGATCTTTGCCTTCAGCAGTAACGTACTCTGTGTGTGTGAGTATAGTCAAGTATTATTCAGCATTTGCAGAGATGCTATTTTATTTTTGTTACTGAGGTCCTCTCCTGTGACAGTTCTTAAGCATTGATAAGTCCGCTGCCAAGGAAAATACTGACCAGATCTTGGAGTCCAGGCCAAGAAGAAACTTTATGTAGTGATAAGTAGAAAGTCTGTTGTCAGTAGACACAATTCCTTTATGACCTGCACAGCCTCCATTATCATAAGGAGTGTGAAGATTAAAATCTGTCAGTCAATTAGCATGGCTTTATTTTTTGTGACTGTCAGCTTCAGTCAGAACAGCTGAGCTGTAGCAGCTGAAAAGCAGTTTGTCTCAACTAAAGCCTGTGCGTGTCCTTGCTGTCAAGAAATAAAGAACTAAGATGGAAACTCTTGTGAATGTCTCTTGATGCTTAATGTCCTTATTCCATAGACTTTGTATTTGCCTGCTTTTCTTATCTTCTTTGCCTAGAATTCTCTGTTCCTAAGCCAAGCATGAAGGCTTTCTACTATTTGTTCTGTGGAGCAAATTTCATTTTTCCACTTCACAGTCTCCACTTTATTTCAAGTCAGCTGAAAATGTTGGGGTTTTTCTTTGCTTGTTTCTTTTTGCTATTATTTGTTTCTCCAATTGCATTATTTAACTCCGTTTGCATCGGGCCGGGCGGAGCTATTTCTGCGTTCCTGAGTCACCTGAATTCTTGTTAAACTCAATGTTTTGAGTGTGCAATGTCAGGGCTAAAAATTGTATTCTATACTCTGCACTTCTAAAGTCTCCTCAAGTGGCATCCCTTGTAATTAAAACTTCAAAGCAGAGAAGCAGCAAATACAGCTCAGGTAATTACAGGATCTCTCTATCAGATACCAACACTAAATGTCTCTCTATATGAAAATCTGGTAAACAGTTGAGCAATTGCATAGGTATAACGTGTTTTGTTCTCTAAAGAGACATACAGTTAAAAAAACATTCTAAATAGTCTGTGGCTCCTCTTGAATTTTAATGAATATATATGCATATAACTTTTTTTCTGAGGAAATAAGAAAGTTCTGTGCTTAGAGAGATAGGTTAAAATCTGCTTTGCAGCTGAGATTTTGCTTACTAGCCTCATCTCTTGTTCAGAAAAAAGACATTTCTGAAGAAGACCAGAAGGCAAGCTTTCATGCCTTAAGACTGTGTAAGACCTACTTAGAGGTTGTAAGTGATGTAGAGGTTTTCTGATGAACTTCAGCATGTCAATGAATTTCACTGCTAAAAAACTGATCCATAGAGTGAGTTCAGATGGTGAAGCATTTTCACAGCTGTCTTTTTTTTTTTTTTCCAGATATGAAATGCATATGAAACACCTGGGAACTCTGTACGTGGTAGGATGGAGCTCACAGAGTCATTTGTCATTACCTGTCCTTAAATCTTGGCTTCAAGTTGCTGTGGAGGAAACCACTTAAACCCCTTGACAGACTAGATAGGAGCTTATCAAAGCTTTGCTCTCCACATAAACTGTATAAATACAAATACACCATGCATTAGTCCTTTCCACAATTAATGAATTAACACTTCTAACAGGCACGATTTTCCACCTGAATATACAGAAAAATATTTTCTTTTATATTTAAACTTTTTCATTACTTTTATTGGATTTGACATTTGCTTGTGTGAATAATTTCATACATATACAAAATATCATTCAGTTCAGTGCAACTACTTATATAGAGAGATATACAAATACACATCTACACAGGAAAATTGTGCCTTTTAATAGGTAATAACTATTTCTGCTTATTATCTATGTTGTTGATGTTAAAGAAAAATAGATTCAAAATCCAGAAAATGAAGTTAACGTGACCAAACATGTTTACTGCAAAACTATTCCTCTAAAAGTTGTTATACAATTCAATACCGTCCTTTATTTGCAAAATGTGTGAAGAGGTTGTAAGTAAGGAGTGCTCTTCTTTGCTTGCTATTTTACAATTTTTAAATGAAAAACTCAGGAAAAAACACAAAAGACTCTTGAGTCTCTTCCTGATAAGGAATTGATTCTGATTTCCCAGAGGTCCAGTTGGTTAGTGACATTGGCATTCCCGGGAATCACTTAGTGCTGCCAGTCTTACATGGATTTGCACTGGTGTCAAGTACTTTGCTGGCCCAGGTCGCCAGTCAACCCAGAGTTAAGTGCATTAGCTGTTTTTCTCCTTCTCTGAGGTAAGATAAATATAGATGGGATACAGGGAATTAAGGAACCAAATGTACAAATGCACAGATTAAATACATTTTAGGAACTTCTGATTTTGAGGGCCTTAAGGTGAAGTAATAAAAATGAACTCCAGCATTATATATCACTTTCAGCTTGCCAGATCTGACAATTGTTGCACTTTAGAGGGCAACTTGGGTGCGTAGTAGTTGCAATACTGGCAGAAATTCTGTGAATCTGTTGCTTAATAATTTTTATTCTCCTAGCTTCTAGAAGACCTGCATAAAAACATCAGTGAAAATAGTAAATACCACTGAATTCTTCTACTAGCTCTCTAAAATGCAAAATTTATTTGGAGAGACTGAAAAAAAAAGGAGCATTAATTAACTTTCTATATTTGAGAGATGTTGCTTAAGTCCTTCAACAGAATTGATACAATTACAAAGCCATCTTATTTCCAACAACGTGAAGATAGGCAGAAAAAAGGAGAACTCAACAGACTTGTGCTGAAAATGAGCGTGTCTACACTGCACAGTGCAGTGGTTACAGCAGAGCCACATCTAATTACTTTCTAGTTGTCCCTCTTCACTTTCCTGGGTGCAACCAGACTAGCAAAGATTCTGATATTTCTCATTTCAAGCCTTACAAGGACAGAAACGTATTAAAAAAAAAAAAAAGCTGAAAAAGGTTGGGTGCATGTGCTGCTAGTACTGTTGGGCCCACATGTAAAAATCTCAGTGGAAAATTAGAAATGCGTTCTCATTCAGTCTTTCATTTAGATAATACAAAGTCTCCCTAATTGTTTGTGGCGCTTGATTTTTGCTGGAGTAGAACTGTGAGAGTGTTATCCCTTGGGGAATAAGGATCGTCATGAAAATGAGATGTGAATCTTGTCAGGCTGCCTGGAATGTATGAAATTTTAACTAGATAAATCCTGGTACAAGGAATTTTATTAGAACTGCTGAATAATAACTGTGAAAGATCTGGAAGTTGATTTTTCTTGCTCTGTTAGCAATTGTAGTGACTCAAGATTAATTTTAGCATTAAAAAAAAGAGGTAATTGCAGTATTTAAAATCCTGAGGCAAATCAGTGGAAATACTTTGGAATGGATAATTATACCTGCACAATGAAGACTATCTGTTTAATAGCCTTAACCGGTCCAATTAAGGAGAAGTGGAGGAAGGGCCAGTTTGTTACTTCTTGAACTATTCTCTGAAAAAGTGGTTTTGATATGCAAGCACGAGAAATTGCTTTGTTTTTTTTCTAAGGTGATTCCCTGAGGTTTAAACATTTTAAGGACTACTGGGGAGATCTTGTCTGTAGTTGTCATTAAGTGCTTACCCCCCCAGCCGTGCTGGTGTTCTACCTTCTAAACAGGAGGGGAGGGGTGGGGTGCGTTGGTGTGGCAGGCACATTGTTTCACACCATTAACCTAATCTGGCCATAATCACAGTCTAAACATCCATAGAGAGATTATACTTAATCGGGGGAAGATGGGACAAGAAGAGGATTATATTTGTTTTTTCCAGAACAGCAGCAGGTTTGGGCTATTTTACCACCAATAAGAGCTGGAGCAGGCTGCAGGCTGGCTGAATGCCACGTCAGATCTGCTGCCACAAAGCTTTCTCTAGGGCTCGCCTGCTCTAACGTAAATAGCAATGTGTCTTGTCTTTCGGTGTAGGTGTGGGAACCCACGTGTCTGTGCACACCTCAGTCATTTGCAGCCTAATTCCAGGATTTGGGGTCAATGTGTTCAAGAATACATTCTTGCATATATAAACAGGCATGGATTTTACCAGGGGGAATAGAGGGAAGAGAGTTTAAGAGGGTTTTAATTCTTCCACGAATCCTTATCTTTCATTTCCTTGCTGTAGTGCTGGCATTGGTTCTACCACTGTCCTCAGATCTTGAGTGGTTAAAAAAGTTTTAATAAAAGTTAACAAAACTCACCTTGTGCAGTTGCACAAAGGTGGTAGCAGTGTACAGAAAGGGCAGCACCATCTTCTTCGAGTCGTAGCACAGAGACAGGATTTTTTTTCTCTTCCAGTCGTTATTTTGAGCTAAGGCAGCACTGCACCAGGTGGAACTGCAGAACATAATTTAGGCAACAGACAGCTCTACCTTCCTTAAAGCAAGAAGACCCTCTGTTATACAGTCCAGGTGGGGAATAGCATAAAGGCACTCTTTCATATCAGCTATGGGTTTCTTTTTGCATTTACCCCCAGACAGATACATAGATATGTATTTATACCTACAGGAGTATTAAAACAGCATTCCAAAGCAAAACAATCCCCTGAATACATCCCTAAAACAGGATGATGTAATCAGGAAAACGATAACTAGAAATTTCACAGTGAGAAATTTCTCAGTTAGAATGAATAATAAAAACCATTTTAATTTTGCAAAATTTAAAGCTGACAAGGTGTTCATTTTCTCCTTTTCAGTGAGAACATCAGCAATGGAGACAGTCAAACAAGCTGAACATAATGAACCGTTACAGTAAAATAATGGATCTATCGTGAAAAAAAGATATTACTATATAGCCTGAGAGGTGGTATGACTGGAGCAGCAGGAGAGGAATGAGTACTTACCAGGAGCAAGGGGTATGTTTGGTTTATTGAAGTCCAGATCCTACAGTAGCTTTACGTAGCTTTATTCAGGTAGAATGATCTAGTCCAAAGAGAGGTTCTCTCAGCTCTGCACTGCAATTAGTCTTCCCATTCTTTTGGTTAATTGCAGACATATACCTTATCATTCCTCTTCAATGACCCTGGTGAGTTTCCAGCCCCCAGCAGCATGCAGTCTACTGGTGCTTGATGACCAGCAAGGAAATAACTGACCACAACACACAATTTTCATGGGGAAGTCCTTTAATGATTAATAAAAATATGAATGGCAGCACAACAGACTCTCTTCTCCATCTCAGCTTCTAAAAAAAGCAGAAGCCAAAGAAAGATGCTGGAACTGTTACCTGTTAAGATTTTCTTCAACAGTTAGTCACTTTTGCCTCTTCTAATAAAAATTATGCCTGTATGTTTATATTCTAGTTTAATATAAAATCTCATCATTCACCTTGAAAATATTTTTTTTCTAATGAGAGAAATGACAAAAAATGCAGTGGTTTTAAAAGAATGTTGAAAGCCATAGTAGATCCCCAGAAAAGATGCCACATATTAAAAATCGCACTTCATCTTCAATCAGTACTAATGTATACACTTGACCGAAAAACAACCAGCTTGGACGTGTTGCGTATAAGGTGCACAATAAATTATAGACACTGCTCCAAAGTTTTTGAGTATCTTAGTACTGCTCAGGCAATTGCATAAAATTTTGGGGAAACATGATGAATTCGCCCCATCCTATGTATCCAAAGCCCAAATTTTTCCAGCAGGTATGTGAACAAGAATGATGTTAAATGGAGATGGTGTATGTTGAGCCAAAAAAAATTAAACAAACACCCTCCCACTCCCTGCAAAAGAACAGTCTCTTCCTCTTCTATTATAAACCAACATAGAAACAGAACCAAAGCATCTTCACTTTTTTCATAGTATCCTATTCATTCAATAGAATCAGAGATGTGTATTTAATAGTTTCTCCTAGAAGTAGCACATTACTGACTGTTATTAGAATTACAAACTAGTAATGTTAAACTAATTAACAGAAAAAAAGAGCTGACCCTGCTGGAGTGCCAGTGTGTAGTGGTCTCATGTTGGATGTAAGCAGATTAGACTGATGGGACCTCAGACGTCCATATGCAGTACAGAGAGTGTAATGCCAATATTTCAACATTTAACATAATTTTCATTTTTTATTTTATTTAGCATTATATTCTTTAAAATGTCCTTCATGGTGGGTAGGACCTCCCAAACAAGGAATGAAGCAGATGAGTAGGTAGCAAAGAATTCCAGGTGTAGTATCTTGGCCCAACTCCAACCTCAGTAATTACACTCTGCTCTTAAATTCCCTCTGCAGCTCTCCTAGAATAAAAGCTCTTTTTTCAGCTGTTCTGAAGCATTGTGTAGTATTTCTCTGAAGCTGTACCTATCTCCTCCCATTAAAATTGCGAGGGGAATTTAGGTAGACAGAAAGCTATTACCAGAGTTTGAATTTGGGCAGAACACCAAGGTTAACTTACTCTTGCATTGGGATCACAGGATCTTTGCACACGAGGAGTGACAGACCCTCGTTCAAGAGCACACATGGGAATAGCTCACTGTGCTGCCAGAATACAAACTCAGAAATTTGGGATCTCTGTGCCTGGAAGTGAGGGCAGGAATGTTTGCTAACTGTGTAGAAAAGCCTCTGGTGCCACAGAGTATCTTATCACAACTGTAGTTATTTAGTAATATTTCTGAAGATATTTGTTGATAAAAGAAGTTCCAGCAACTTAAAAAAAAATAAATTCCACATTTCAAAAAAAAGTCTTTACCAACAGAGAAGCAGCTATGTAACACAGTTATGCTGAGCCAAGTATTTGAATTTCAGTAAGAAAATGTACTAAGAACCACTCAAAGAGTGTTTCAGCAAGCTGAACCAGGCCTGCAGTAGTAGTGAAGGCATTCAATGTTATGTTAAAATAGACAGCTCTAAGTTTTCTTAGCCTCTAAATTGGGACTTGACTTAAAATATTCAGGTAACCAACTCCCAAATTAGTTTATACCCAAACCCAAAAAAGTAATTCTTACTCAACTAGAATGATTTAGAACAATCACTGCATAAATTCCTCTAAAAAGGAAAAAGCTTCTCCAAATCCACCCACATACACCGAGTCTGTTTGCTATTTGTATTTTGCACTTTTTTCCTTCCTTTTCTTCCTTCTGTTACTTTTCTTTTTTTCAGATACTTTTCTTTTTTCAGATCAAGGCAGATCTAAACCTGGTACTCTTATTTCACCCAATTCTTCAGTCTCACATTTCTTATATTTTTTTGCCCGCTGACACACCAGAATAATGAGTATGATGATGCCAGAGCCAACAACCGCTACTGTCACTGTCACCACATGAGTAGCATCACCAACTAATCGTCTCAAGTAAAACTCTGGTGGCTTTTCATCAACATAGTTAATCTGTAGCGTTTCGATATCCAGAGCATCTCCGTTGACAGAGACAGTTAATGAACTGTTAGAATTAAATACGGAGTCACCTTTTATATCTTTTCCAAAGTAATAGGCTACATCTGCTATATCGACATCATAGCTCGATTTCTCGGAGTCTTTCTGCTTCAGGCGGATTTGGATGCGTGGGGAATCATACTTAATGGCTGTGATGTACTTGGGGTGCAGTTTGTATCGGCTCTCCAACAGGTGTTTCAGGGTTTTTACTATGTCGGGAACGTTGAAGTCAGTGGACCTTCTTTTGTGCTTCAGTTCAATGTAGATCCAGCTTGTTCTAACCAGTTCACTGCAACTCAGGCTTTTGTCACCCTTTTCGGTTCTTCTTACTCCAGCGGTGTTCACACACCAGCAAGTACCGGTTTGACTGCACTGCCTGGCTTTGAAGAGACCACTGTCCTCACAGGATGGATTGTAAATGCCATCATCATCTAACAGCTTCCCATGGACATGGCCCCTGTAGCGCCTGTGCTTCAGGGGGATCATTTCTGCCTTCAACAGCAAGCATTTGGAAGTCAGCGTTGAACAGTTTACCTGGTGGTTTGAACCTACCAGCGTGCAGGTGCAGTTCCCAGATGCGTCCTGAGCACACGCTGCCCACTTGTTGGTCGCACAGGTACAGTCGTTCTGCGCTGGTGAAGCTACTGCCAGAATCAAACCCAGCAAAATGACAATGAGAGGCTCCATATTGCGGGTGAAAAGCGTGGATCAAGTCCTGAGTGATAGGAGGCAATATCTGAAGCTTTGATCCATTAATGGAGTCTACTGGCTTCTACACACTGGTGTGCTGCTCCCTTTATCGAGATTCAAAGCAGACCCACCAAACAGGTTCTCCTTCTGAAACAACTGTCATCTTGTACCCAAATCCTCGCGAAGTCAACAAGCTGCACTCTCATCTATTACTTCTCAGGGAGTGGCACCAATGCGTGCCTCCAGATGCCTGTCCCCCTCCGCCCCCCACCTTGCTTGATGAGGAAACACCAGGGAAGAGCCAAAAGCCAACCCGAAGCACAGCACCTACCTTGGCTTTCCCTGAGGGATTAAAGCACAAGCAGCTTGCCATTGTCCTTCTTTAAATTTTTTCTGGACTATGCACACACATTTGTGGATGCTGCAACAGAACCCTGGCGTTAACTGCCAGTTCAGGAGGAACACGTGTGCCTCAGTTGATGGCTGCTCTCCTACAGGAGCATAGGTTCATCTTTCAGCGTGGAAAGCTGCTCTCCACCTTCCCTTTAACATGTACCCGTCCCAAGGCAGTACTAGCAGTGATAATTTTCACGCTTGCATTATGCTTACCAAGGGTCTGGCTGTTTCTGAAGAAATTTTTCAATGTGAACTTTGAGTAATGCCTTTCGCAGTACACTCCAGTAGCTCCCAAGTGTCCCAATGATCTACAAAGCATGAGTTACCATTTCCATGTGTTTTGGCAGCAGCTGAAAGATATTTTCCAGTTTGCATTAAGCAAGTCCCATTCATCTGATTTGTCAAACACTGTCAGACACTTGATAAATCACTGCTTTGGGACCAGTAATGACCACAGCACTGTGTATACGCTGTTTTCCCACCCACGCTACTTGCCCACTGCCCTGCAATCAGCTCCTTCTAACTGTGCTGCTGCTTTCCCAAGAGTGGCCCTACTTCAAACCAACACAAGCTGGGCTGCGTATAGCGAACGACTTGCATCTGTGTGAGCAGTGGGAAGTTACCCCAGCTGCCAGTAAGTATTTATAACACAGCATGGGTTTCAGATTAGAGCTCCAGATGTAAATACCCTCTGCCACTAGAGAAGGGCACAAGCTGGAGCTGAACTTTGCAGCTAGACCTATTTCCAAATAAGCCACTGGAATGCATGTTACTGAGGGAGCAAAGATGAGACAAGTTCTTCAAATTGTTCCTGGCTCCTTTATAGCATGTTATCACACCTCTCCACTTCCCCTTCCTTCAGATAAAAACAACAGTAGTTACCCTTCTTAGAAAATAATTGAGATCTACAGTCAAAATTATTAACACTTTTTATAGTGTCAGCTATTTCAAGTTGTTATGTTGAGGATTTTTAATAAGAGTTTAGTAACTCTTGTCCCACTTTTATTTTCTAAGTCATTCATTTACCTATAATAATCTGCTTATATTTTAAAATTTCACATCCCTCCTTCAAAGTCAAGATCCATTTAACTGTCACCTACATACTTGTGTTTATTTTCTTTCATTTCACATTATGAACTCTAGAGGGAGTAGGTTTTGTTTTTCTTCTCTTTGGGGGACAGAGCCTCAACTGCTGTAAACTTGCAGCTCACAACCAGCGTCAGGGAAGTGACGGCAATTCCTGTAGGGCTGAGAGCTGCGCTGCCCTTGTGCTGAGGAAGCACCACAGCCAGGGGCAGGACCAGGGCTTTTTGGTAAGTAGTAGTTTGATTATACGATGTTTACAGACATTCACCTTTGATCTCAGCCCTTTCCCCTTCTTACAGGGGCTTACATGAAGTAGAAAAAAAATAAGTGGTTTGTCAAAAGTAATATATGGAAGAAAACCCCAGGTAACCAAATGAGAGGGTCTGTTTTCTCTACTGGTGGAAGACTTACATTGCTGTTACCTTAATTAAAAACTGCATTCATTATCTCTTCCCTCAAAGGTGGCCAGAAGCATGACAACAGTTTTACAATATACCATCACCAAGCAAAAAGTGTAGAACAGTGGCAAGAGAAGGGCAAAGAAGGAATCATTTTAAGTTTCCTTGTCAGAGCTGCGTAGATTGTCAAAATAAAAGTGTACTTTTCCATTGACTTTTCTGCACTGGTGCATTTCCCCTCTGTAAATAAGGAGAGAACAGACTTATTTTAAAGACAAAAGTCTTTCCAAATACATTTATATAGAATCATAGAATATCTCAAGTTGGAAGGGACATGTATTAAAAAAATACATAATGCCTCCAACACTGAACAAATAAAAAGTTTCCTTTCCTTTAATCCGTGCTAAGGTGTAATGGCACTAGAGGAGTTAATGATTTAGAACAGCAGGCTGCAAAGGAATAATCCTGTAGGAAATGTGGAGCACATTATTTCTTCAGAGATCTCTGCTTCCATGGAAACAATTTCTCGGCACAATTCTAAATCTCATAAAAATAGGGCACTAGGTCTATGTAAAGCAGCAAGACATTTCCAATTAAATAAGCAGAATGCTTTCATCTAGCCCATTAAATACTTTGCTCAGTATCCAACACGATTACAACATTCACCAAGATGTTAACAACCAGCTCCTTCCCATGCACCGGCTCTGCGGGGCCAGATGCAGCCACCCTACACACATCCCAACACCCCTCACCTCCTTGGCAGGGTTTGCGGCAACAGCACGGCGCGTTTCCTTCCCCTTGCAGACTGCAGGTGTGCTGCTCTGCTGCACCACGCCTTTCGGGGTGCACTGTACACCTCTGTGCCGCTTGCGTTCCACCTCCGCAGCGTCTCGTTCCCCTACCCGACACGATGTCCTCATAGCACAGTAACGCCCAGCAGACCAAATTCTTTGCCAGCACAGCAGGAAAGAGTTAATCTGGCTCCAGCTGCTGGCAGAAACAGAGCTAGAACCAACACACTTCTATCAGATTTCGGTAATTAATATAGTTGTTTGAACGGTAATTTGATGATCACCTTCAGAATTCACTGGAGTTGCCCATGAAAACAAACCCATGACGTTACTTACTCCAGTGATCCTACAGCCAGGATTATCTGTGAAACCCGAGTAGAAAATACCCATCTACCATCCTGGCACCCCTGCCACAAAGTACTGTTGGATAATTTTCTGAAGGAGACTAAAGCAGAGGGTTTGCAAGAATAAATGAAAAAAAATAAACCTCTGCCAAGTACACGGCTACTGCCCATACAACGGAATCGCTGGCCAGAAGTTCACACGCACCAGTAAGAACAGGTTTGGTCTTAGTTCAAACTGGTTTTTGTATCAGCTGTGACAAAGCTCCATCTAGTGGCATTAAACTTGGTTAAATCACTCTGTTGTTACTAACTTGAGTAAAGAAATGCCAGATTTTATGTTCAAGAGACAAGAAGCTATTACAAATGTGGAGCACATCTCTCAAGGTACTGCAGATACAGTCTTTATTAGTAGACTCTTGGATACCATCAGTCAGGAATATCAAAGCAGCAAGCAAAAGGGAAAAAGTACTTAATGGCAACAGTGTTAACTTTTTTGTTTGGCTAGTTTTGGGTTTGGTTTTCTTTTGCTGGTTTGTTTTCCTCAACTGAATTGTTCTTGGAAAGTTCCTTATTAATTAAAAAAAAGGGCATTCTCCTCCCCTCCCCTGGAACTCAAGGCATATAACCCTGTGAAAAAGCACAGCTGGTTCCTAGGTCAGCAAAACTTGACTCAGTCAACAAATGCCCATAAAGGAAATTTACCAAGAGTTACATTTTGGGGGCTTTAGGGGTTTTTAACTCTTCCAGTTTGAAGTGTATCATTGTACTTGCTACTCAATCATTTCCCATCTCCTGAGCAACAACCTGGCAAGGCAGAGCAGCTGGTGTTACACAGAGAAATAGGGCATTAGTCCACACCAGGTACATCGAAACAAAGGTAGCTTGAAAAGACTTGCTGGATGGAGGGGGGAGGAAAAAAAAAAAAAGCTTCCCTCTCCCCCCCAAAAAATTTAATGTGTTATATGTGTTTGGTAGCAGAACTGGTATTATTAGTAAAATAGATTTTTATCTTCTTAGAAGCATGCAACTTCCAAACTCATTAACTGCACAGTCAAAATAAATGATGAAAAGTAGGTTAGTTGTTTTCTTACCATGGCTCCTGCCAACAAAATTATTCCTTAGCATCACAAATGTGGTGTTTCCAATTCACATACAATATCGTGTCACAATACTGGATTACAATGGTACTAGCAGTTGTATTTCCTCCCACACCACCCTGCTAATAAACTCTTAGAAAATCTGGAGTCTTTGTGTGCATATCAAAGGCTCAATGCTGCGCCGTGTCCTCTTCTCAAGAGACAAACTGCTTCAAGAGTATGTTTTACTTTATCACTGTTAAATCCAATTAATACAACTGTATTCCCTTAACTAATTTTAATCATTATTCAGAGAAGCAGTGAGCACACTGCTACCACTACTTGGGTAATACTCACACCCACCCCTACATGGTTGGAAACAGACCGTATGTGGATGAAGAACACGATCTACTTCGTACGGCTGTTACATCGAGGTTCAAAATTCTCTTCCTACCAATCAGAACTAATTACAGCTTTTAGCACATACATTTATACTGGGTGACTTTTCTAGAGAGTAACACTGCAGACCACTCCACAACTACGTAGGGAATGCTTTCTCACCAAGAGTGTGGTTTGAACTAGAAATACAGAAAGCCATGCAATATTTTTAATTAGGAAGTCCTAAAGATGACATTTTAGAATATATGCAGATGGAGTCAACATGCCTTATATAGACGGATACACCAAGTTTGTAAACTACACGTAGTAGTGGGATCTAAAGCTCCGTACTAGCGGATCTGAACACAGAAGACAGCAAAGAACATTTACCAATATTTTTAAGTCCACAGCTCTTGAATCGGCATTGGGAGAATCACTGAGTAACAAGGGCTCATGCTGTCATACGATCGGGTTCTGCACCTTTCACGTACTAACAGAAAGGGAGGAACATTCCATGAGGCATGATAATAAAATAGTTTTAACTTCCTGTAAAGGAGTTCCCTCCTTGGGATGCAACTCTGCAACTTTAAAGCTTTTCAAACTTTTTATACAATTGAAAAGCTGAAGTTAAAAATTTAAACATATAAAAATCTTAAAATTACATTTATGTTATGCAGAACTAGATATATACACACACATATATATTTTTTAAATAAGAATTGGGTTCATTGTGACCCCTCTAGATAAAAACTGAAGGTCTTGCTTGCTTCACGTTTTCAAATAGTTTTTAGACCTCTGAGAAAAACTCTGCCCAAGATAAATCTGTGTAAAGAGCAATAACTGTGTACAAGTCAAGTTTCCTCATGATTTAGAAAGCAAAATTTAAAGCACGTTTTTTTCTATAAAGATTCACAGTGATATAGCTCATGAAACATTTCCACATTGCAATCAAGAAACTTCTCATTTAAGATCAATTTATAACGAATTTATCTGAATATATACTTGTATGAAGCTATAAGTGAAGAACTGATACAAACCAGTATGTTTCCTTACTGAACCGCGCATTATAGAGAAGACTCTGAATATAAAAGCTGGTGTTCTTTTTTCTTTAAGATGACAAATACTCTTCTGCTTGTTGCACTGAGTTTGCCATCAATCGAGCTCTTGTTTCCACAGGAAACAGTGGCAATTAGAAGTGGACAAATCACAATGATCTGGCAGAACAACGCATCTCCCCGTAAAATGGAAGATCAGAAAGACCGCAACCTGTAATAAGCCAGGAGTTACCATTTCCACTGGAAACAAGCACAACTACTACTGAGAAGTCATGAAAACTTGCCAGCTTTTCCTCCCCAATATAGAAACAAAACGGCAAAGAACATGCCAAGAAGGTACTTGACCACAGGGATCAATGGGGAAAAAATAAAAATCAGAAGACGTATGAAATCACAACTATCTTAAGACTTCAGACTGGATACCAGGAAAGTCTGGAATTAGCAAGCTACAAAATTTTCATTTCAATTAAATCATAAGTTTCTCTTTTGTGAATTCATTCAAACTTACAATCTCTAAAGCATTAAGGAACACATTCGTTCAGAGTTAATTTTTTATCTACAGGTACACATCTAAGAGAAGATTCCCAAACTTGGAGAGAACAAACTCTCCTTGAGGACTGAAGCACAGTATTCTTGCCAGGTTGTCCTTCTTCCCAAAGGGCAGACTGCTGGTCTATCAATTAATTCTGTTGCACTCATTTTTTTATACAAAATATTAGTATTAAGCATTCCTCTGGTAGTCAGGTCACACACACTGGGAGTTTTTCAAAGTATGTTTAAACCGTAACAATAAGATGACACTGGATTCTGTAAGAGTTACAGGTAATAATTCTGAAAGACTTGACAGAATGAGGAGGAGGAGAAGAAAATTAAAAAAATAAAATAACAATCCCATTTTTTTTTGTCAAAGCCATCACAGTGGCTATTCCTTTGAACATTCATTCTCGTTTTCTTCAGCATTACTCTTTTTCTCACTCTTGTACGTGGAAAGGAATAAGTTCTCTATCTGAGTCAAGAACTCTTCAGCAACGAAGCAGTTTGTTACTTTGCCCAAAGTCTTCCTCATGCACTCCAAAAGCTAGTCCAAAGAAAAAGAGAATTTTTTAGAATTGTAATTTTTCCCTGAGTTTATTTTTTCCCCTACTAGCTGGTAAGTATTCCCAAGGCATTTTTACTTATTTATTTGGGATTAACACTACAGAAAGTGTTCAAATGGACAATGTAAATTCTAGAAAGGAGCAATCACACAGGAACACATGGGTCATTTAAAATCAATTACACAACAGCTAAATTCAAGAGTATTCTACCAACTCAATTTTAGATTTAAGCCGTTTATAAGCACAGTCAAATTGAGAAGAAAAAACCCCAATACATGTAGGTAATTATTGCATACGTGTTTTCTGTTTGTGTCTTTCGCTTTGGGCAGATTCTCTGTCTTTTTGGGGCAAGTAATGTTCCAGCTGCAGCTATTCATAATTTCGCAGCAATGACTACACTGACCGGAAAATTAAAGTTTGCGCTTATGCACAACAAACATGGCACAACACTACTGGACTGATCAGACAGAGGACTAGGAAGTCCAAATCCTCTCTCAAAATGCATGCAGTGCTCAACACTGAAAGCTGAGAAGAGACATTATTAATTTGCCATTCATTCTTCTCCAAACTGAGGGTAAAACTTTGTATTTGCCCATAACTGTTGTCCCAAACCCTCTCAAGTGAACATCTTTGTTTTCATTGTTTGTAAGTAAATAAGCTGTGCTACAGAAGTCATTTCTTGTGATTAGTTTACATCTCTGATTTGTAAAAATGTAACTTCAGGTGACTTCCAATGATATGAAACTTATTTGTATTTAAAAGAATATTTAAAATTTAAAAAGCTAAAAGAAGAAAGCTTACTTTCTGCAAACAAGTCAGGTCAGAATCTCTATGAAAAATTTTATCCATGGGGACACTGCTGTTGAAAGAAAAACAAAGAACAGTGCTGTAGAAAGCAGACACACATTGAAACACCAATAAACATGCAAAAATTCTACACTGGCTATTCTTTATAATAGAAGTAGACACATACCTATGGCAGAATCTGTATTTTTCAATTATCCATCTCGTTTTTTCAAATATTAATTCCCACTGAGGTTCCTCTGACATCTGCTGTACTTCAAATTTGTAGGGCAGGCCTGTAATCAATTGAACATAGATTATTCAGCGTTTCCAGTACACTCAACGTCTTCAGTTTGAGGTGCAATCCCTTCCTTCCCCATAACTGCTCATAATTTCTTACTAACTGCAGAAGCCTGTACTCCTGTTACTTGCCAATGTTAAGGAGTTAAAATAAAAGTATGACGTATTTTAGATTCCAAATTTAATTTTGGTGGGAGCTGGGAGTAAACCTGTTCTCTTCCCTGCCCTCGCCAATTCCGCGTGCCATAAGGAAGCACACAGAAATCTACAACATAACAGAAAAATGGCAAAATGAACTGAATTTTCATAACTCAGTACCACTTCTGTAGTCTAAGATCTACGTGGTTATTAAATGAATAACAAAGGTTCTTTTTTTTACCCCATGTATGAACTGGCTGATGAAGCGTCTGACAATTGTTCTAGATTTCAGAGGAATTTTGCTCTAGAAATTCTTCTAGCTTATTGCAGGTGGGGGCAGAGGAATTTAGAAAGTATTCTAAAGGAACACCAGAAAAATACTTGCAGAATATTCAGTTACCAAAAGTCAGGAAGAAAGAGACTGCCAATTTCAGTAAGTCATTAAAAAAAAAAAAAAAAAGCCTTTCCAAGGTCATAAGAATTTAATGAGATGGCACGCATGCTTTCAACTAGACCTCAGGCTAAGTGAAAAGCAACCTATAAATACAATTTGCTATTTGAACACATCTCAAATATGAAAAGTGTTCAGTGCAGAATGCATTTCCAAGAGTAAGAATTAATCTATAGAAATATTTATGGCTCCTGTGAAATACTGGGTTTTGTTCATTTGAACAGTATTCTAGTGCTACAGCCACGGCAGAACTTCTCCAAAGAGCCAGAGGAGATACCATTTTGTAAAAATTTTATTTCAGGAGAGAAATATAAAGTCCTGTCAGACAGAAAAGGTATGTGAGCAAAACCATGTCTACTTCTAAGGGCAGATAAAGTTTTAAGTATTTGAACTCCACCAGGGTGGGATGCATGGGAAACAAGGATAAAATCACGGGACTATCAGTATCGTAAACAGGAATTATCGCACAGATGTGGCCACTGCTTCACTTCCCCTAGGACTATGAAGCAAGTCTCCAGACAGATGGTCTCCCTTGCTTACTTCCACAGGAAAAAACAGAGGGGGAACTGTTTGCTCACATGGCCTCTGCTGTTGCCTTGCCAAGAAAACTGGAAACCTTGGAGTTGGGATGCAAAAATCAAGACTTAAACAGGGGGAGGGAGGAGGAGAGAGAGAAGGGGCAGCTACCATAACCACACACTGTTATCCTGGGAATTTTCCTCAAATTAATGTCAGGGAATGAACAGAAGATCTGATCATCACTTGAAATACCATAAATTTTATATGATAGATTCTTAACTATTCAAGAAAGGAAAACATCCCATTTTCATGACATGCCAATGACGTTTTTAATGAAGAATTTGTTCTCTTAGGTTGGGATTCATGCCAGCACAGCATTTCATCGTTCCTATCTTCTGTTTTCCGGGACAGCTGGCAAGTTTGATCCTTTGACCTTCTGAATGCTAAGTTACTCAAATAAGGATTTTTGGCCACTGTAACAGCCAGTTCTTTGCTTTTATACTTCCATCTCCTCGATCAGAGGATCTGTACTGAATTTTGTAACGCAGCAAAGTATAATACATGTGAAGCAGCTTCTCAGCTATTCATATGGATACTGTACATAAATAACAGAGACTCTTGTTCCAACCCTTTAATTTCTTTCACAGATTGTGGGAAATACTAATACAGAAAAACAATCTTCTGTCTATTTATACCTCTGTGTTCTTGTCATGACACATGGACGATTTGCAGGATTACTCTAAGTGAAATTATTGGGTTTGTACTGTACAAGTTACCAACACAAATATATAAATAGCTATGTGTCAAGTTCAAGAATAGACATTTTTCCCTTTAATATCCAAAAGGAAAAGAAAAATTAACACAATGGATAAAATATTGGTACTTACGGTAGGAACCATCAGAACTGATCTCATCGCTAATTACTAGACAAGTAATCTGAGAATACGGAAGCGGATTATTGCGGTTGTAAGGACTTATAATCATTCCAATGAACATGGCACCACCCCTGGAGAAATAACTCTAAAAAAAATCAAACACACACAAAAAAAACATATAACAAATACAACCATTTTCACAACAGCATTCTGAAATTAAAAAAAAACTAAACAGAATTGATGTCAATTAATGAACGAACTCATTTTAAAATGCAATAATGTGTATTAGCATTTTAAGTGCCAGGAAGGCTTTAGGGCTGTTGGGGTTTTTTCTTTGCTATTTATTTATTTTTAATGTACGGACCAACAAGTACCTGGTATTTAGCCTGAGTGTCAATATCTCGTATGGAGGGGTTGGGGTCAAAGGCTGGGTGGGAATGGTACCATCCAATAACACTGTATCCTCGGGCAGACAGCGTTTCCGAGGCCTGTGTTTGAGATACTGGATCCATCTCGCACTGCAGTCCTGTACTGAGGCTATTGCACGGCTCTGCTGCACAAACCTGTTAAAAAATTCTCCAGATGGATAAATGCAAGAAATCTCCATCAGTTCAATAAAATTTAAAGAATTTTGAGTCATACACCAGATTTTCCTCATGACAGAGTTGACAGGCCAACACTTGAACATGAGCATTTTGAGATTACAGTAATGAACTTCAATATAATGAAGTAGTTCCCTTTCAGAAATAAGATTTACATCTATTCAAATTATGTATAATTATCATGACAATTTTAATATTTTACAGAAATGTAAAAAGACAAACACTTACCTCTACAATTTTATCAGCTTCAGAGTATCTTCCACCCAGCAGCCCTATTACTTCTGCCATAGACACATGGGAGTGCTAAAATGAGATGAAGCAATTATTAAAGTCCAAGTTGTACGATTTTTTCTACTTTTGATCTGCACACGACAGAATACATTGGCCTCACAGCCACAAGTCAGTAACTTCTCAATGCCATTTAGAAGGAAAACTTAGGATAGCTAAAGAGTCTCAAACATGCAGTGTCTCAAATTAAAAAAAAACCTGAAGTTTGTTTGCTTATGATATACCTTCATGTATACAGTGCATTTGTATAACACTGCCATACGTGAAGCAACGTTAGCTTCAAAAACTGAAGCCTGTGCAATGCTGTGCAGTGCTGTACAACTACACCAATTTTGGTACAGCCTGTTGTTATTTAAAAAACACACATTGCTTTATAAACAGAAATTAATTCCCAGACTAGGGGAAAATGAACCCATAAGATTTCAAAATGAAAAGTTTTAGAAAGTAGCTTTAAGCAAATAATACTTAGCATAAGATGGATAGTAGTAATGCTCTTATTAGTGTAGAACTGTTTACCTTCTACAAAACCTAAGCACAACATAAAAAACATTCACCTTTAGTGGCTTTATTTAATACTAGATTCTCACTGCACGGAAAGAAGATAATGCAAGTACTGTATTTCTCAATCCTCTTATGTTGCCCATTAAAGGAAAAAACCAAAAACCCCAAACCAAAAAGCCAAAAATGTACATCATAGCTTTTTGAAAGATAAAACTTAATCCTCACCAAATCCATTATTAAAAGTGCTTCGGAAGACACTTTCACCTGAAAAGGTTCCTGAAATGATAAACGCAATAATGAGCATAAGAAAAGTAACAGAAGTAATAAAGCATTCTTGATTACTCACTCACAGGTACATACCTGTTTTTCTTCAGTGAATAAACAGCACGGTATCAGCTGAAAGGGATCAAAGGAACTATAAAACGAAAGAAAATTTCTCTAAAGATGTAGGACAGTCAGGAAACTTTTCAAGTTTCCCACTGTCTCCTTGGCAGAGGAGGAATAACCTTATTTACTGCATTGTCTCATCCCACACTAGGATGACTTCCACCAAATACAGAAACTTCACTACCCACACTCGTGAACTTCAATATGAACATTTGAAATGCATACATGTCATTTCAGGTTGTAGTATAATCACGTGCAGCCTTCCAGCCAGACACTACCCAAGAAATTAGTTTCATTTCTAGAAGATCTACATTTGAACACGATGTACATCAAATACCTTTTTGTTTGTCTTGAACCTTTAGAAGATTTTGAAGGTTTCAGTTTTTCTTCCTCTCTTCTTCTTGCTAATTCTTCAGCAGACAGATGCTAAAAACACGTAAAAACACCAAAATCTGTCTTAATGTCTTAAGTGCTCTTTCAGCAGTAATTCCAAAACCAGCCCAGAATAAATTCTTACCATCAGTGCCCTCTGGATATACTATCAATTTGTGTGTGTGTGCTACAGGAATAATGAAAATAGAGGCCAACAGCCACAGCAGAATCAAACAGTGTGAAAATAATGACAATCAGAGATTGAGTCCACAAAACGACTGATGAGAGAGTTCTTAGATTCCCCAAGTCAATCAACTCCAGTAAAGCCACAGCCCATACCACAAACCATGCACAAATGCCGGTGTGATAACTAAGGAGAAAAATCTGCCATTAAAATTTGAGGCTGGAATATATAATGACCCCTCTTCAGGGATGAGTGTTTTCAAACTTTATTTCCATCCAAACATGTATTCTGCAGAAAGTGTCAGAATTATTAACCACAGTTACTCAAAAATAGGTATGGCATTATAACATTATGGAAGTAATTGTTATAGATACTTATTACTGCAGGTTGCAAATTTAAATTTCTGTACAAGAAAAATAGGATATTTACCATTCTTTGCTTTTTGCATAATTTGAAATCTTAGGAATGGACAAGCAGTTATTTTCTTTCCAAGTCTTCTATAAAATATTTAAACTTCTACAAATTTTTCTAAGCATTTCATAAACCACACTATTTCTGGGGCTACTGCTAGCAGCAAAATTAATATTAGGAACTCACATGACCTGCATTATAAGCACAAAAATTTTAAATCTTATCCTCCTATGCCCTACCGTTAGCTTTAGTAATGTAGTTAACTGAAAACAAACGGTCATGAAATCTCCAACAAGATAAGGCAAAGAGCTTTAGAGGCATAAAACAGTGTGGAGCCAAACATGCTCACAACATGAGCACCTTTGTAAACACCAAAGTACAGTTGTATTTATCAACAGCATAAAAATGTAACAGCTGCTACATTATTTTCAAATTATTGCTTCCCCGAAGAGAGGTTAAGTACCTGTTACACAACCATTTCCCTTGGATATTTGATGCAACACCACCTGCTAGCAATTAGCAAGAATTAATTCTGTAAGGAAAGGTTAAACCACAGAAGGGTTACCTCAAATGTCTGTCCTTCCAAATCCTTTGCATCACACCAGTTTCCCCAAGGGTCTCGCACTCGCCGTCTTCTTGTACGCTGCAACAAGCAAATCAACGTGAGGCAAGGATCACACTCCTGAGAAAACTCCTTCTACTTCATTTAATCAGCCACATTGTCCAAAAAATTACTGCCACATGAATGTTACTAACGCTATAACATAGTTCCAAAAAGAACAAACAACCTGGAGTTCAGCAGAATTAAGTAGTTCACAGTCTGTCACGAAATATCATCAGTGAAGTTTTCAGTTTTTAAGGCTGTAAAGGATAACACCTGGTTGGTGCTCCATGGATCATCAACATCCCTGACAGCAACAGTGTATTATTATCCACCTCTGAATTATAGCTCAGACAATGCAAAAAGCTATAAAACCAGTATGTTTACATCTAGTGTATGCTACAGTTCTTTATATTTCAATTTTTTAAAATTTTTTTTTAGTGGGATTGATTTTGTTTTCCTCTCATCAACTGTTTTGCTATGAAGTACTTAAAAAAATGCTATTTTAAATGTGAATATGAAAACTAAATCTAGCAAGCCTTGGTAATTCATGTAGTTATAAATGAGTTACTGCTAATTGCGTGCATAAGGCTCTCAGCAAGTCATATCATATACCTAGTATGTATAACAGTTAAAATTCAAGCGACTTTATCACACACTACCAACACATTCCGCTATTTTCTGGCTAATACAGGCTCATAAATTATGGGGAGGACGGGGTTAGGGCTGCAGGGAAAAGACTGAAACACAATCACAGTTAAGTACATGTACAGAAATCAAACGTGTAAGGTATCAGAAGTTAGGACAGACACCTGTCAGACAGAACTCAGACTGACACTCGAATTACTGGGCATTCCAATGAAACTACAAACTGAATGAGTCAAGAAATTTCCTGAGATGCCCTAGTATGAAAAAGAAAATTGGAAAGACCTTCTCCATGCTGAATGTTTTTTGCTGCCCCACCTCCCTCACCAAAACGTACCATGGATTGCAAGCGCTGAGCAAGTTGGTACGCTTCCACTGTGTCTTTGCCTTCTTTGGAGCGTGTTTTATCAGCTGGCTGGGGTCGGTTATAGACAGCCTGTTCTAAAGGATACAGAGATACACTGTGCTTCAGTAAAGTATGAAACCACTTATTTCTGGTACAGAGCCAAGAACGACACAGCTAAGCAGTAACAACAAATGCCATAAAGAAAAAGCAATAACAAAAAACCCCTCAGTGAAAAGACAATGGCCTTATTACTGACTGATGATACAGCCCTCTCCCACTACCACAGCATCTTTAAGGCAGGAAAGCCTCTTTCCTTCTTAATTTATTTCAGACAAAATGTATCTGCAGGTCATTGCTCCTCTCGTAGGTGACTGCCATTCAGTGCTGGACCAAACTCAATCCAGAGACTCTAAAACAACATTAAGCGATAGGTGTGTATATACTTCTAACATGTCACCTAAGTTAACATTCGAATCTTGTAACAACTAGACCTGAGAATGAAAACATTGGCTTTTATTTAGGAAATAGTTATAATTTGGTATGGGAAAAGAAACAATAACTTGAATTCTGTCTTACATGGATGGATGGCAGAATTTCAGATGCAGCAGGTTATCTGGACAAAAACCCAGCACCCAACACACAGAAAAGCACAAAATAAAAAAATCTACCCCACCAGCTGGTGTGCAGTAAACATAACAGGGGTGAGAGTGGGAAAAAAGGTTTCTTTGTGCAAATCCAAAAATCCATAATCCTGTAAGCAGGTTACAAACTCCTCTAAATTTTCAAAGATCACGAGGGACAATTTGCTCAGAAGGTCCCTCACAGTAAGGATTAACGTGCATCCTTCTGTGTGAGCAGCATACCCCAGCATTAAGCAGTCCTGCAACAATAAAACCAAAACAGGCTGCAGCCAGATAGGTCTGAACACTACTGTGCTAAACACAGACCAAAGAAAGATTATCTTCTGCAGAATTTAAGTGTAACAATGACTAAGACACTAAGAGTACAGAGAAGTTGGAAGATTACACACATGGATGCTTGATTCTAATTAAGTGCAGTCATCCACGCTTCAACAAAGTGAACTTACAACTTTTAAGGACACGTCTAGTAACCTTAATGTTTACCGTTCACATGCAAACACACATTTTAATACAAAAAAAGCTGAGAGTCAACAATGGATGTGTTCAGCATGTGCTAATTAGAATTTAAGTTCCAAATTGATTCCAGTAAAAACATCTTTACCACAGCCAAAGTTAATCGCTCCTATTAATTCCAAGTATGTGTGGATCCGTCCGATGCAGTTAACATCACCGCAGTTCTTGAGGCCTGGACGTACTGAAGTCTTATTCAAGTATTTGGGTTTACACCTCTCCCTAAAATAAAGTATAGCACGTGTCAAATAGTAAAGCCAATCTGATCCTGGGCTGCATCAAAAGCCTTCCAGTGCTGAAAGAGAGTCTACGGGAGAGATGGGGAGGG
>VZTO01026423.1:5208-17635 GCA_013400615.1 Syrrhaptes paradoxus | reverse complement strand
ATTGACAGTCTTTAGTTGTCAGCTGTTAATATAAACCTACTAGAAAGGTATTCACACTGCTTGCTTTGAAATATCACAGATTAGCTTGTCCTTAATCAACAATAAAGTATATTCCAAGTACTCAGAGTGTTCTTCAAATTCTTCAACTCCTATCACCTCAGCATGTAGTTTGTTCTTAGCCCTTTAAGGGTTTTGTGATTAAATTGTGGTAAACAAGCTCCCCATTGCTTTGCAGTTCATCAGAGCACAGTTGGAGAGTACCTTCAAAGTTTATTTTCTGTTTAAAAAAGCTTGTGCTAGAAAGCATGACCACATGCATGCACACTATGAGTATGATTAGCTGGTGAAAGTCAACTACTGGTGCTTCAGCTCAAGGGCTTTCTCAGTTCTTGAAGGGTTTGCTAAACTTGGGCCTGAAATATAATTAAAAACCATGGAAACTGTTTTTTTTTTTTTCAGGACTGGATGAGTAGTTGGGTGATTTTCTACTGAGTCATAGTTCCACTAATTCTCTGAATCCCTTCTGGAATCCTAAGTATTTTCTTCATTTTGTCTAGTAGAAAGACATTTAGAAGTGAATAATACTTCAATTTATTCATCAGCATCTGTTTTACTTTTATTATTTGTGCTATGGAAAGTTCTGCATATGTTGGTCTCATATACACAAAGGATTATTTTATTTAGATGCACTGTCAATAATCTTTCACATATTTAAGGGAAGTTTTGACTGGCTTCTGTGATCTCAGTGGTGTAAAAGAGCAGCTGGGTCAGCTTTGACATAAGAGAGACATTTGTGATCACTTGTGTCACCCTCACAGTTAAAAGAAATTTGTTTCTAAAAGTTTTTAATTGTCTTTGAAAACAGACAATTTAAAGGTACCTGAAAATAAATAGATACCTTGGGTGTCATTCCATCACCAAAACAATTAATGAGGTACCATTACTGGGTTTAATTACTAGTTAATATGGGTCTGAGAACTGTCACATTCTAAAACATTTGGCTAAGATAGTTAGCATAGTTAGCATAGCCAGAATTTTAACACATTTCTGATTTTCTTAATCCTTTCCACCCGTGATAAATTAATATTTGTACTGCTTATTCCTTACCTAAGGCAGAGAAGATAGCAGCAGCCCAAAACATTTCTCCCATTAAAGCTGGAATAAACAGTAGCCCTCCCATCCTTTTTCCATAGGTCTGCTGAAAAGGGTCTAGCATTGTCACATAGCCTTTGGATCGCATGGGTTTTGCAAAAAAAAGGCCACCTACAAAGAAAATTAGCATAAGACACCAGCTGCAGTGGAGAAATGCATTGCTGTTAAGGGGTAAAACATTAATTGTCAGTTAAGGGTACAAAAATGTCATTATTACTGTTTGTTTTTTTAAAGAAGTAAGTAAATTTAAATATCCTCTAAGAACTCTTACATTACAGCTATCTACAGAGTTACATAAACACATCCACACCATTAATATCTATGGTCCAACAATTGAAAATAAGTTTGTCATATTTTCTGTGGTTCAGTTCACTCAATCTGCCACTATGGGGGCTGTCAGAGTTTTCTCTAACTTTGGATCAGCCTAAGGGAATGGCTTTTCTACCTGATTCCATCCATGCTTAGAGGAGAATCCAGCATGAATTTTCACATGGTCTTACTCTAGAAAGAAAACTGTCTAAGATTCCTGGATCAAGAAATATGACTTCACACATGGTTTAGTGCATACACAGCAAATCTGATTCTTTCAGGACAATTCAGATTTATTATGTGTGCTTAAATCAACATTACTACACTTGCAGGGTAGGTCAGATGCTTTCTTGGCTTTACAAGTGTCAGGCTCCCTGCACATTTGTCATACGCTTAATTCACTTATGCATATTCAGGAATTTTGATGTATCACAATTCTGCTCTGCCTATCTGGCATATGGGCTGGATATGTACATAAATGTGCAAAGGCCTCAGCTTTCTAATATACAGTCCTCAAATTCTTTCTCCCTGGGAAAAAAAGGACATACCTCAGGAAAGCGGAAAGAGTCCTATGGAAACCTGTGTAGCTGAGACCTGCATGTGACAATTACTAAGTACACTTCTACCACAGTAAAACTGCTGAAATGCAATGTATAAGCTATGATAAAAAACCTGGAAAGCCAGTCAGTTTCCAATAAAATCTACTGTACAGTGTTTGGTGACCCTTAGTTAGGTTCTTTGTCACAAGATGTGTAATGTATTCATTGTATTGCACAGAAGATTTTCCACATTTGTGTGTATTGCCTTATATCACTCATATTTCTTCATTTCATTGAGCTCCTGGAATAGAAGGTACTGGTTTACCAATCACAATTTATTTATACTGCTTATGTTACCACTGTCTTTAGTCAGGTTGTCTGGATGCAGAAACCCTCCAGTACTTTTTGACTATTCTTGGACAGGTCATGGATCCTGTTCCTATTCTACTTGTTAAGTCATCATTACAAAAGACAACTAAAAGAAGAAAAAAAGAGTCACTGGTATTATAATCTATTAGGATGTGGGGATATTCTAACCTTTAAAATTAAATTGCTTGAAAAAATAGGAGAAGTGGTATGCAGCACAACATTGAACTAACAGGGAGATTACATAAATCTTAAATCCTTTCAGTCTGAAGCAGTAATATTACCTCTAGACTTGTATTTATGATTTTTATTTTTTTTTTAAGGATAAACCACTCCTCCCCCAAAACCTAGGTGTACAGATCACAACTACAGAAATGTTTTCCTCTCTGTGTTCTGCAGAGAGATATACAGTCACATGATAGAGATTTCTCTTCTCTGCAGTGGCCATTATTATTTCCGGGGAAAAAAAAGTCTGGATATTTAAAAACATCCAGAAATGAGGGGAGAGGCTAACTCAACCCCTCCTGGGCTATTATTAATTTGTGTCAATTATACAGAGGCTAGGAGTCAGGAACATGCTTGTGACTGCGATCCTAATGATGGCTTAATGACATCGATGGATCATGACCCTCATTGACCTCATAATGACATCAGCTGGTCTCCAGGCAGACACCCACTTATTGTTTTCATTACAGGAACTAGAGCTGCTCTCAGGGATGGGAACTACTGCTGTAACTGGAGTTGGCTCACTCGTTCCAGAAAGGAGTATCTGTGATGGGGAAGGTTTCTGTCTGGGAAGATAGGAGAAGCAGGACAGGCCATAGGAAAACATTTCCAAGGGGAAAAAAGTCAGGAGAGAAACCAAGTTGCATAAGAAGAAATAAAAGGGGCAAGAAGAGCTGCATAAGCAATGAATGGAAACAAAGGGACAGACTAGGTGGAAGGACCATGAGAAAAGACTAAAAATAGACCGAGAGGTCAAGTAGTATTAGGAAGTCTAATAAGCCAGTCACATTAATGAAAGATGAAAAACATAGGATCTTTTTTGATCCCTTGGGACATGATCTGTTCATAAACTGAGAGGATGTTGTTGAAAACTTTGTGGTATATTCATCACAGCTCACAAGGCAATACTTGCACTGTGAGCAGCTCCATGTGGTTGAGACACACTGAGAAATGCTTTATTGCTATTGTTTTTAAGAAAATTAAGGAAGTTCTGTGACTACATTTCAGGAATTAGAGGCCACAGCACTAAAAAATACAACGTCATCTGTATTTTACACCCTGACCCTGCATATAGTAGGATTGTGTATTTGCATTCTGACATGTGATTTGCAGTTTTGTATTGCTTGGTCCAATTTTAAGGAAACAGACTCGTTCTACTACATGCTTCCTAAATAAATTTAGACAAGTTATTTAGACTCCTAGTGAAGATCTGTAAGGTATAAGCACTTCCCTAACCTGAAAGGATATTTGCCACTCTTGATTTCCAACATTTCTTGGTGCCCTGATACTGTTGTGTTCCAGATCATAAAGGCCCTTAAAGAAAACCTGAATATGTGAACATTAGTATATATAATTTTTAAAAAATCAAATAATAATCAAATGGGTCTTGCCAATGCATTCAGGAGACTTAAGATATCAGCAGCTTATAGTGATTTTCTGTTTTTCTTTCTAATAGCGAAACCTACCAGCAGAAGGGACATGGTTTACCTCCATATCTTTTTATCAGGCCCTAGTTGTTCCATTTCAGATGATGGACCTGTCATCAGAACTGTTTAAAATGAGAGACTATTAGCTTTAGTTCTTTGCTTACCTAAAACCAGACTAAGGGAATATCCGATAGGTGCCTGAGCCCACGCTAGACCATACCCTGGTACGTACACAGCTTCTGCTGTCCCATTGATGTAACCTCCTCCAACCCATGTGGCTGAAAAAGAAGACATGGAAAAGTCTTTAATGTGCACAAAGAAAGAAAAACCTTCCATGCTACAGAATGAAATTGTCATAACTTATAGTATTGCCATTTTTTACTATATATATTGTACAAGTACCAGACATGGCATCCTTCTACAAAAGATAGTCTTCGAAAAACTTGCAACCTAAGCACATGAAAAAAGAAGTCAGATGTAGTGAGACAATCATCAAGGCCTCTAAGCATTTGTATGTGTCCATGAAGATGTGAGGACTGAGTCCCCCACTATTTGTTTGCAATGAATGAAGCACATCAACTCATTAACCATTGTAATTTTCTTTGTGCTACCTCAAATGAAGGAGACATGCAAGGTGGGATGTGAAGAAGAACACTAAACATACAGTTATAAAGTCACCCCAGCTGAGAAAACTCAAAGCATTTAAATTAGACAAGAGTTTAATGAATGCCTCATTTACTAAGGCCTTCATGAAGAAAATTGCACTTAAAACCTTGCTAAATTTTAAATTGCGGCTACATGAAGTGCATTTAGTATACTCTGACTTCCCTAAATGCTACGTTTCCATACAGGACAGCTATTTAAGTTCTGAACTTTGACTGATTTGTTTCTGTGCTTCCTGAAGACATATTCCAGCAGCAAATTGTGCTATCTGTAATATTTCTGATTTTATCTCTCTAAAAACCAGCAGTATTTTTAATATACCAACCTCAGTCCCTTAATGAATTAATTCTCTGCCTCGAAGAGTAGTTTCTACATTTGATAATTTGGGACCTACAGTATGTATGAAAGAAAGTCTCCAACACAGAAATGTATTGTGATTACATCTGCAAAAATAATTCATAATAAATGACATAATAAAGTTTATGTCTTCTTGTTTGCAGATTCCATGCAAAAAGTTCCTGATTTTCTCTAATGTATAATGAGTAAGTTTTATGAATCTGGGCCTGTAGTTTGAACAAGGGCAAGCAGATCATTAAAAATAATAGATTTTTGTGTTATTTTGATTTGCCTCAGAAGCCTTTGCCTTCTCACATTAGAGTAGTTCAGGCTTTCAGTGTAAAAATTCACAGTTGTAATAAATTTATTTTCCTTAAGGATTCTTCAGAATTTTCCCAGCATCTACCATGATACAAGCAAATCTGATTTTGTGCTTAAGACAAACAATTGGAGATAAACACAGTTGAAGAAAATTTAATTCAAATTCCTAAAGGAATTAATGAAAATTCAAATGATCACTCTTTTCCTCTTAACTGTGATATCTCTCAAATACTACTAGAGGGTATTTTTTTTAACTTGATGCTAAATTACACAATGTCTTTAGAATCAAAGATCTCTGGCAACAAGAGCATTACAATTGTTCCCCTTTCAGCATTTTGAAGCAAAAGAATGGACCATTCTGTTGTTGGAAATAGTATGTTGGACTTGTATGAGGGATATGCATGAAGAGAAGGTCTGCAACAAAAGAAGTGACCCAAGGAACAGGTAGACTTTGGGGTATCGAGATCTATTTGGCACTTTAGAGACAAGACAAGAAGGGAGTGATACGCGTGTGGGACCATGTAGAGAAGATGGGTGAACACTAATCCTTGATGGGAAGAGCAGGAATACAGAATCTACATTAAAAAGTTGTCAGACATTTGGGATTTTGTGCCTCATGACTGTGTGAATGAGGGAAGGTAGGAATATAACACTTTGGTTACCAGAGTCCTAGAATCACAGAATCACAGAATCATAGAATGGTTTGAGTGAGAAGGGACCTTAAAGGTCATCTAGTTCCAACCCTTCTGTCATGGGCTGGGACACCTTCTACTAGACCAGGTTGCTCAAAACCTCATCCAACGTGTCCTTTAACACCTCCAGGGATGGGGCATCCACAGCTTCCCTGGGCAAACTGTTATCGTGTCCAATCACCCTCACAGTGAAAAATTTCTTCCTAATATCTAATCTAAATCTACCCTCTTTCAGTTTATGACCGTTACCCCTTGTCCTCTTACTACACCCCCTGATAAAGAGTGCCTCCCCATCTCTCATGTAGAAGTACTGGAAGGTACTGGAAGGCTGTTATTAGGTCTCCTCGGAGCCTTCTTTTCTCCAGAATGAACAACCCCAACTGTCTCGTCCTGTCCTCATATGGGAAGTGTTCCAGCCCTCTGATCATCTTTGTGGCCCTCCTCTGGACTCGCTCCAACAGGTCCAGGTGTTTTTTATGTTGGAGGTCCCACAGCTGAACACAGGACTCCAGGTGGGGTCTCATGAGAGTGGAGTAGAGGGAAGAGTCACCTACTGCTGGTCATGCTTCTTTTGATGCAGCCCAGGACACAGTTGGCTCTCTGGGCTGCTAGCACACATTCAGTTTTTCATCCACCAAAACTCCCCAGTCCTTCTCTTTAGGGCTGCTCTCAATTCACTTGTTGCCCAGCCTGTATCCATGTTTGGGGTTGCCCTGACCCACATGCAGGACCTTGCACTTGGTCTTGTTGAACTTCATGAGGTTGGCATGGGCCCACCTCTCAAGCCTGTCAAGGTCCCTCTGGATGGCATCCCTTCCCTCCAGCATGTTGACCACACCACACAGCTTGGTGTCATTGGCCATGTTGCTGAGCGTGCACTCCATCCCGCTGTCCATGTCTCTGACAAAGGTGTTAACTAATACTGGTTCCCAATAGGGACCACTGAACAACACTACTCATCACTAATCTCCATCAGGTCATTGAGCCATTGACTGTTCAGTCCATCACTATCTGGGATGTATGCTCCCTACTGTGTTTCAAGCAGCATAGACTTATGGAATAGGTTGTAAGCACCTGTATACAATAACAAAAGTAAATATTTAGAAAGGGAATTGTATTTGTCTACTTCCCTGGAAAAAGCATGTGCATGAATTCTGCATGAACAATACCCACTTTCAGATAGGAAATAATATTCCATAGTCAAGGACAGATGTCCAGCATTGCTACGGCTGTGGTGCAAGGAGGCTTCAATGTCCAGCATTGATTTGCTTGGGGTTGCTGCTGAGGTGGCGGGTATTCTCCAAGGGGCATTGGAACACTAATGCCTAGCTCCCTTATTTTCTTCTGGAGAGTGGCAGGTCACTTCCCTTCTGTGTGATGTTGGAGGGGGCATTGCCCTCCCCTTGCTGGGGACACGAAAAATGCCCTACAGACAGGTATTGCTGGGTAGGGTGGCATGGAGGATTTAGCACTTATTTTCAATTTTATTTCTCGATTTCTGGATTGGGGATTGAAAAATAGCTGCTGATCAATTTTTCTGTGCACATGTATGTTCTGAAACATCTGCCAAGGACCCTAGAGCTCTAGGAAGGTGCTATATGGCCTCTTCTGAGGGGGTGAATGGGTAGTCGGCATGTATACTGAAATCAGTAAATACATTAGAAAAGAAATAATGGGATAAGATAGGATGGGATTTCAACCTTAGATATTAATTTCTGATCCTCAGTTTGCTAAGACACAATTTAAAGCTACTTTAATACCTTTTTTGGTGAAATTATTTTTTTTCTAAATCAGACAAAAGGAATATAAAATCTAATAATCTATGGAAACACTCATGTCATAATCTATTTTAATCCTCTCTTTGCCTGCCCTCTGAAGGACCAAAAAATGCAGCAAATACCAAAACATCCATTTAAAATATGCACCCTAAAAAATGATCAGAGAAATACTGAGGATATGGAATGCAATTTTGCTCCTAGTTCATATGACACAGAAATTAATCTCAGAGTTCTTTGTATATATTGATATATAGTAGAAAAATCAGTTTTTTTGGCATTTCTTTGTGAATGATCCTTTGTCTGACCACTCAAATTATTGAATCAACCCATCAAGGTTTGCAAAATGAAAATCCTGACCTCAAAAAAAACCCAGAATTTTTGTAATGTTCCCTTTTTTCTTGTGGAAGGACACATAGCTCCATCCAAATAAAATTAATAAATGATATCAGTAGATAATTACCTTTTTGGTCATGTTTGTAAGCACTTGATTATATCATCTCCATATTTCCTTTGGGGTTTAAACTCAGTTACCGAAACCACAAGAGACTCAAGTTTGTCACAGATACCACGTCTTAAGAATTTCACCCACAAATTAAGGAACANCTTTGTCTGACCACTCAAATTATTGAATCAACCCATCAAGGTTTGCAAAATGAAAATCCTGACCTCAAAAAAAACCCAGAATTTTTGTAATGTTCCCTTTTTTCTTGTGGAAGGACACATAGCTCCATCCAAATAAAATTAATAAATGATATCAGTAGATAATTCAGTAGATAATTACCTTTTTGGTCGTGTCTGTAAGCACTCGATTATGTAATCTCAAATATTTCCTTTGGGGTTTAAACTCAGTTACCGAAACCACAGGAGACTCAAGTTTGTCACAGATACCACTTCTTAAGAATTTCACCCACAAATTAAGGAACACTAATATTTAATGTAACATTTTAACGATAACTATGTAAAGGCGATACACAATTTAAAGGCATGTCTACCATGGTACTATGTTAGCTCATTTTAATATGAACTGCTGTGATCCATCCGCAATTCAGGCTTCTCAGTCTTTCTATTTTGACAATTGCAGACACACTCAGCCTTGAACGGGCTTTGTGTTTAGACATTTCAGTACCAGCTGATACAGCTGCTTCTTCCTGATCATCATATACTCTCAAATGCATCCACAGAGTGCACTTGTTTTAAGGCTTTTAAATGCTGTTTAGAAAATCAGCTATAATTACTCAGGAATCTTGAGTCTGTCCCTATGAAGTCACAATGCTTATGCTCTGGATTTGATTTTAAGTTTATAGGCTGAGTTCTGTCATCCTCCCCACCAAGTAGCCTCAGAAACTGTTACCATTGTTGTAGCCAATACTCATGGAATGTGGTAGTGTTTGTCTTGGGCAAGAAAGACAGAATTCAGCCTTACCTCATAATCCAGAGTACTTCATGTCCACACTAACAACATACTTTCAGGAAATATTTAAAAATTTACTGTTTTCCTTTTATGGGGTAGGCTTTAATTCATATATATACAATTAAAGCAGTAAAATATAAAGGCTGTGTTGGAAAAGCCATATATCTCTCGAGGCATAGCTATGAGGTGCAAAATCTACATCTACCATTCTTAAAGAAGCAAATATGCCCTTGGATAATGTGACCATTTAGTAAAAAATTGTGTGGATTTTGATTAGCTTATTTTTGTAATTATTTTGTTATGGCTTTACGAACTAAGTAGCCCAATCACCCTCACTGAGACAAAACTCAGAGTAACCCCTGATTCAGTAGACCTGTGCCCACACCTAGCTTTGTGTGCCAGGTGCGGTTCCCCAAAAACGAAAGTGTAATTTACTTGCCATCTCAAGCTTTAATTGCCATATGTATGGAAGGAAGAGTTGAGAAAGTATGTGGACCCTGACAGTATAAAATCCATGAATGTTTTAGGTGTGCAAAGGTTTTAGGATCAGCTTGATATTCTGGTGCAGAGATGATATACTATGCTATCTCTAGAGCTTGCATGGAATGGGATGAACATACATCGGTGTGAGTTGTGGTGGTTATAGAAATTGCCTGCAACATAGGAAGCCCCGGTTCAAGTCTCATCTCTGCTTCAGCTGTTGTGAAAAATATTCCTGTAAAATAGGATTAAGGAGACCAGAATTTGTGTCTTCTTCCACAGGCAAAGCTCTTAGTCATACCACTTTGCGCGGGGAATGCTTTGTTTTGTCTCCACTCCCTCGATTTAATCATTAGTTTTGTGACAAGCAATATCTTTGCAAAATATTCCAGTTTCAGTCCTCTTGAAAACATTTACTTCAGCAGAAAGCAGTTAAACCAGCTCTTGTTATGTGCAGAATCTAATCATATCTGATGTTTCAGTAGCCAAAGGATACGTGAGACAATAAATTATAGCAAAGTGTTAAAAGTAGAACGTCTGCCTGGGTTCAAACTTTATTGACTTTTACAAACATTCTTTACTCAATATCCAAATACTCCTTCTTTGAATGAGCAAAATGCCTCTGCAAAGGGATGGGAATGTCTCTTGGTTAGAGAATACAGAATTTTGGCCCAGGTTTTCAGGTATCTCCTCCTTACAAGATAACTGTGAAACCAGAACAGGCCAAAACAGCAAAACAGAAATATAACCTGATAAATCCTATTTTGCAATTGAAAGGGCTTTGCCTGAATAGGATTTAGAATTAAAAAAAAATTAAAAAGAAGCAAGTTTAAAAACTGAATTGCTTAAATAAAAATGGTGGACCAATTTCACTCTTCTTATAATGCATTTTCCCCACATGTTAGCTGTAAGACTTGAGATTTTGGACCATATTGTGAATATCTTGTTTATCCAGGTGAGACACCTGGTTCAACTGGCTCTGGGAGTCAGAGAGTCAGACAGCAGTGCTTACAAAATTAGTGAAGAACTCTTCCTTCACCCAGGCTTTTCCTACTGATACTGGTGTTCACAGTAATGTACTAGTTTGTCAAACTGCTGCTAAAAAATCCACAAAGTAAGTTTACTGAAATCAGTGGAATTACAAGTTTGGATTTGTGCCAATTTTCTTTTAGAAACTTATTCTTAATTGATGCTGCCTTCTTGGTATCTGTTTGCATATAAACTTTTTTTTTTTTTACTCCAGTTAAACAAAAAGAATTCAACAATTTGGATGGCTTTAAGAACAATAAGAGTTAATTTAAAATGAGATTTCTTATTAATCTATGTAAGTTCTATACTTCTGTCCCAAACATATCTGATCTACAGATGAATAGGAAAGTAATGAATAAGAAATATAATATATTCTTCCTGTATGATTTTAAAATCCTTTTTGTTTTTATATAGATGCTACATTTGGCTGTTCACTAAACAATGTTAGCAGCAATTGGAAAAAAAGCATATATATTTTCTCCATTTTGCATTATTCAACATGCAGATTACCTTTCATCATTCAGACAGAAAACTGACAAGTTATACGCTGGTTAGGAAAAGAAATAAGAGGTGATTTTTTACATACCAGTCATTGTAAATCCACCAACTAGCAAGCCGATGTCTCTTCCACCGACTATAATAGCTTCGCTGCGATCTCCTTCGCTTCCAGTGTTCTTGGTTTTCCAAGCAGCCCATATCCCAACTGCCAGGATAGCCAGGTAGAATACAACTATGGCCACCAGCCCCTCCACATGGAAAGCCATGTTGAAGTCCCAACTGTTTCTTTGATCTCTATTTCATTAAGACCCCTGGAGACAATGCAATAATACATCTGTTTTTAACAAACCTGGTAAGATGCTTTTAGAATCAGTGTACAAAGAAAACTCAGATGGTTATTAAAGAGACTGCTGTGGTGAATTTATTAAATTAATCTTTCAGATGTAATCAAAATTAAGATTACACACCAATTAAAATACCTGTGGAACAACAAGCAACAATTTTTACCTGCGACTACAATGGGAAATGAATGATGTGGCTGAAAGCTACGCAATTCTTAGAAGTTATCAAGTGCAGAATTATTTTAGTGTTACCAAGTCCCCAGTGTCTGGGAACTCTTCAGTCAAGAAATAGTTTGGTACATGGAACAGGGTAGAAGATCTTGGCCATGTGGGCTATTACAGAAGTCTCTAGCTAGAAGACAAGTCACAAAACTGTTTTAAATCATATAAGAACTATGGATAAGTAATAACTACAACAGCAAAACACATATTTTGAGCCTTTGTGTTGGAATGCTGTCTTTTCCTCTTTCTATCACCTCCTGTATTTAAAAATCTGTGCTTACTTTTTTTCAACAGTTCATTGTCCAGCACTGCAAGTACTAATCTATTCTCGTTCGCCATTTGAGAACTAAAGAAAGCTTAAAAGCTGTCGAACGGCAGAAACGTTAAGCTTTAAGAACTACAGCGAGGGAAAACTTCCGGGCGACATAAGCAGCGCCTGCCCCGTACCCAGCCTTTCCCGGAGCCGCCACCCCGCTCTCTCCCCGCCACTCCGACCGCTCTTCCACAGCCGCGCCGCCAACACCCGTCCGCGCTCCCGACGGCTCCGCGGCAGCCAGCCCGACCTACCGCGCTCCGCCCGCGCCGCGAGGGGCTCCGCGCTCCGCGGGGGCTCCGCACCACCCTGCGCGGCCGCGCAC
>VZTO01026421.1:0-44586 GCA_013400615.1 Syrrhaptes paradoxus | reverse complement strand
CAGTAGGTTGAGGGAGGTGATTCTCCCCCTCTACTCTTCTCTCGTGAGACCCTGCCTAGAGTACGGCATCCAGCTCTGGAGTTCTCGACACAGGAAGGACATGGACCTGTTGGAATGAGTCCAGAGAAGGGCCATGAAGATCATCAGGGGGGAGTGGAACACCTCCCCTATGAGGACAGGCTGAGAGAGTTGGGGTTGTTCAGCCTGGAGAAGAGAAGGCTCTGTGGAGACCTTCTAGCAGCCTTTCAGTACTTAAAGGGGGCTTATAAGAAAGATGGGGACAGACATTTTAGTAGGACCTGTTGAGACAGGACAAGGGATAATGGTTCTAAACTAGAAGAGGATTTAAACTAGGTTCAGACTAGACGTAAGGAAGAAAATTTTTATGATGAGGGTGGTGAAACAGTGAGGTTGCACAGAGAGGTGGTAGATGCCCCATCACTGGAAACATTCAATGTCAGGCTGGACAGGGCTCTGAGCAACCTGATCTAGTTGAAGATGTCCCTGCTCATTGCAGAGGGCTTGGACTAGATGACCTTTAAACATCCTGTCCAACCCAAACTATTCTGTGATTCCATGGTCCTTTGCACCTGCACCGAGTTACCAGCTATATTGGATTGGTGACCCAGACACACATGGTCTGGGGGAAGACATGCACAAAACTAGACTGACAGCAACTACCATTTGGTGCAGTGCCTCCTCACAGAGAAACAAGAAGGCCATCTATCTGCTGGTGTGTTTCCTGTGGGTTGCTTGTTAAATTGTGAATTTAGTGTTGCTCAGATTTGGGAGGCTGCATATTTTGACCTGTGCTGCTGAAATTTGAGGTCCAGTGAAGTGGAGATGCTGAGACTGTCTCCTCTGTTGGCTCTTTGAAGCTGAAAAAAGAACGTTTTTCCATCGCATTAAAGCATCACCGTTACGTTTGGATTGCAGAGTAGGAAGGCTGTTGTGTGTGGTGTTACACTAACGTGTGTTCCAAGCAATGTCCAGCAACTGGGCCTTTCATTTAAGCATAAGTCCTCTCTACCTCCTAGTGGGAGTGACCCACATGCTTACAGGAGGGGCTGCCTGTAATTTTTACAGGATTTTGTAATTGGACACGTAGCTGTGAAGAAACACTTTTGGAAGTGTTTTGAACTGCAAAACCCTTACACTTGCAGGAACCTCAGATGCTGTTGTTAACTGGACAGCTTGCTTTGGTGCCCTAGGAGAGGATGACAGGGTTAATGTTGGCAACTGCACATGGTAAAGCTGCTTGCTAATGGCCTTGGATGCATGTATAATGTGGTGTTGCTGCCTTTCTGTGGTGTATGTAATGCAAGCTGAAACTTCAGGTAATATGGAAGAAGCCTTAAGTCATTACCATTATATCATCTGACTGATTACATTTACTTAGAAAACCTTGGTGCTGTAAACATCACTGGGAAAAAAAACCCTTCTTCTGTTTGGCCTGCTTCTGTTGAGAGCAGATGGTGTGAAACAGGAAGGACATGAGGAGCAGCCTTCAGACCTGCAATGTGGCATTCATCTCCTCGGTGGGTCTGAGTTGGCTGCTACCCCCTCAAAGGCATACTAGTGATTCATTGCGTTTGATAACTTTAATCCTTTTCAAAGCGTATGTTTTCAGGACTGCGCTTTGTGTGTGAAGGGACTATGCCAGCTGATGTTGGCCAGTTAATATTTTCCCTCCTGTTGCTTTTCCTGATGCGCTTTCAGACTATCGTGCCCTTGCTGTTTGGTTACCTATGGGCTGCAGGAGGTTGCGAGCAGGTGAAATGAAATTGAGATAATGCCCAACAATTAACTCTGTCAGCTTGGCAATCCCTGCAATGCTGTATATCACTTGGAAGAAGAACGCAGGGGAAGCAAGGGGTGAAGTTGCAGAAGTATGGGGTGATGATGATTTTTGAAGCATGGCTGGTGTACTGATTCCTAGACCCTTTTGACAGCTGCCGCTTGTGTTCAGGTCTAATGACAAGCTGATGAAAGTGTTGAGACCCTAACAAGGCACAGCATTGTTACTAATCTTCTCTGATCCAATAGCTTCTACTAGACTTTGCACTTCTCGCCTTCCCTCTGAGCATTTTGTATGACTTCTCAAGATGTGATTTATGGGGTGGTGGGCCTAGGAAGGTGTGTTTGCTGAAGCTGTGCTCGGGTTTTACTTTTATGATTTTGGAGTTCAAGTCTTTGCCAGTGTCAGTTTGCAGAATAATGGAAACATCATAGCACAGTGCATTACTTCTTAGTTTCTTCTTTCTGTTCTTCTTCGAGTGTTGGAAATAAATTTGCCACAAAAACCTGCAGCAGCAGCATACAGTTGTGTGCTGAAGGTGTGTTGGTTGTAGGGAATCATACCCAGTGCCAATACTCTTGTGAGAATATGCCATGACCTTTCAGTATTTTAACAAGTTGCATATCATGTATCGAATCCCTTCTTGATAATCACATGGTGATATAATTTCTCCTGGAGTACTCCTGTTGCCTGAATGGTTCAATTAAACAGTCTATTAGTTGATTATAGTTAAAGATGATTGTGGTACTGCCTTCCACTGCTGTCACCCTCTGCGTGAGATAGTTGTAAAACTAGCTGATTTGAGAGGCTGTGCGGAATATCTGATACATATGATATGGTATACCAAAAAAGGGAATTTTGGGTTTTAGGTGTGGGTTTCCCTGAGCAAATAGCTATGAAATAGCTTAACTCTTTATGAAAAAAAGAGAAGTGTGGCACTGTATGAGGGTATATGAAAGCCTCATTAAATACAGGGAGGGGAAGGGTACATCAGGGCCATGTTTCAACACCCCAACCTGTGATAGAGGAGGGGAAGATGAAGGGTATAACATCCCACTCAGCACACGTTCATGGTGATGGGCTGCAGCTTGCTCTGGAGTGCCTCTCAAAAGCCTTCTGCGGGCTGGTCTTCAAAGTGAGGGGTCTGCAATGACTCAAGAAGCTGCCATGAGCAGACAACTCATATTGTAAATGTTTTTCTCTTTATAAGCACCTCCCAGATGCTTTCCGGAAGAGAAGATGCTGTACTCATTTGTCAGTGGGTGGGTGGGTTTGTTTTTTGTTCCATTAGTGTGCACAGAGTTGGTGAAGGACTCTGCGCCTGATGTTTTGGAAATACCACGTCTGTGAATATTCATATAAAGTATGTCAGTGCAGTCTATGAATACTCAGACTTAAAAAAAAAAAGTCCTAATTTTTCCTTGTGTGTATAGACATATATCTGTCTATCTATCTATAAGATGACATTACAGCTACTGCATTTTTTTCATGTTTGAGGGTATTTTTGCTACCTGTAGTTTTGGGGTTCAAATGATTTATTACTTAAGGGTTTTATTTACAGTAAAACAGACATTTCCTCATCAACATATTCTATAAATTTTAATGAAGCTGTGTAAAGTTATAAAGTGCTCAAGTGAGTGTTTAAGTAAAATGCTAAACGCCCTGCTATCACTGTATGCTTTGTTTGAAATTACTTGTATATACTCAGTGAAGTATCAGTTGTTCTGTTGGGGGGGGGGAACCACCTCTTTCCAGTTTCTCTCTTCTTTTCCAAATAATGTGAACTTTACCTTAATTCAGATAAAATGCAAGGTTTTCCCCTTGCTTTGTGCTGTTAACTTGTACAGACACACTTGGAACTGTCTGTAGTGAAAGCATAGTTCTGGAACAGAAGAAACTTGGGGTGTATGACATCTTTTAGAAGAACCATCTCGAGTTGCCATGAGACTCTGCTTTTTCTTCCATTTGCACATCCAAATGTATATAAAAGTAATGCCAAGAAATCTATAGTCAAGGTTCCCCTTTTTCTTGGGTGTTTTTTTGGTTTTTGTTTTGTTTTGGGTTTTTTGTTTGTTTGTTTTTAATGCAGTCACAGTAGTTTGTGTAAGTAGCACTGTGTTTAAGCTGGTGGGTGTTGGGGACTTTCAGAACAGCACCCAAGAGCACACATTTTTGATAATGCCCATTCCCTTGCAAGGGAAACTTTCTATAAATATAAGACATAATGTGTGTGTGTAGGGGAAATCGGAATTTCTGAAGAAACTCATAGAGGGAGTAGTAAGAGTTGAATTGATTGCTGCGAATTGTGCAGAGTCTGACGCTGAAATTTCAGGATGCTTAACTACATACCTGCTTAGTTGACTGAGAGGAACTTTAAATCAAATATGTTATAAATAGAAGCAGCTGAGCGATAATATAAAAAAATGCAGGCTCTTTAAAACAGATGTCGCATTTCAGCAGTAAAGACTTTGTCAGTTAAAGCAACTTTCTGTGAACTCTATTTACAAAGAAGTCCTTCACAGCATGGTGTTATGTCAGCAAACAGTGCTGTTCAGTATCCTTAGCTCCAAATCAGAGGCACCTGTAAATGGTTTGGTCAGCAACAAAAGTATTTTTTTCCTGTGTGTTTAACTTAATGTGGTTCTTCTGGAGCATTTCTGCACCTCAGGAGTGGGAAGGCTACAGATGTTCCTTGTTAAACACAGCTCAAGTATGTTTTCCATGGAGGTCTTCACCTTCGCCCCCCCCCCCCCAATTTGAAGGCTGGGAGAGTTTCTCATCGTGACCTCATTCAGTTAGACATGGGCTTTGTTTGAGGTTTGTTTTTTCTTTTTTTTGCTTGGTTTGTTTGATTTTTGAGTTAGCAATAGGATTCCGTTGGAGTTACCATGTGGTTATACCAGGAGAGTACATATTTTGATAATTTTTGGTGTTAAAAAAAATCCTAAACCTGCAGGCAAATGGTTAAGCACTTTTCATAAGGACTCTTTTCTTTGCCTTGTGTCCTTTCTCACCCTCGTTTGGGACTCTTGTGCTAGCCTTTGCTACTGTGAGGAGTCCTTTTAAACAAGAGTCTTCCGTTCATATTCACAGGGCATGAATAACACCACTGAAGTTACTTGGCTTAAGTTATTGAAGTCAGTAGGACTATTTATCAGTAAATGCTGTGTTTAGCTGCATCGGTTCATAGGATCAGGCATCAGAGAAGTAAATCCTTCTGGACAAGGATTTTCTTAGCTATCATTGAAAAGCGTTGTGCTCGCTTCTAGCTCTTCCATGTGAAGACTCAAGAATATTTCCAAACAGTGGTTAGTTGGACATTTCCCTGAATTCAAAATCTATTACCCTTGAAATACACCCTTACAAGGGAGCATTTTAAAGAAGCCCTTTGTGCGCTCCCTTGTATATACAGCCTCTTAAGAAAATACACAAATATATGCAGTGGGCTTTGGTCTTGGCTGCTCTTAGCGTTAATGAAGCCATCTCTTTCTGCAAGCTTTATTTATGAAGACTTCCACACTTTTTAGTTTAATAGTGCTTAGGAGGAGTTGTGACTACTGACTGCGCAGTGGGTATCTCGTGCATGTTTTGGGTAGCAGATCCCCTGCCTTTGGGGCTGCAGATCAGCACCAAATTCAGCAGCTTTATACAAGGAAATCAGGGTCCATCTATCTGAACACTGTAAAGTTCTCTTTATTCTGCATTTAGTTGTATTTGGCTTACTTGTAATAATTATCCTGATTATTTCTAGTATACTTAAAGTTTGGTGCTGTGGCTGTTTGCATGTTGGCTTCTTGGGGGGGGGAGTTGGGGGGTTGTGTGTGTTTTGAGTCTTTTTTTCATTCCTGCTGGTTTTAAAGGATGTGTATGGGAATTTTGGGTTTGGGGAATGGGGTGGGGTTGGAGAGTGCCAGAAGTCAGCCATAAAAGAGCACCTTTTAGTACTGTGGAGAAGTGTTCACATCTTTATGGGGGATGTCAAAGTTCAGCAACTCTGTCTGCAAGCATCCATTGATGGGCCCGTAAACAAGAGCTTGTGACAGGTGTGAACTGGGAGCATCTGTGGGGAAATGGCCTCCCTGCCTGGCACACCCCAGGCCCGGCCCCACAGCCAGGAAGCCCAGCCCGAGGCTGGTGTTTGGTGACCCCTGTCCTGTGGGCATCGCCTGGGAGGGGTCATCAGGAGGGAGGGCTGTGCACCCCTGCTCTCTCCGACCCATTTCCTGCAAGCCCACGCGTGTCCTGCAAGCCCACCGAGTTGCATCGTGTGGTCCTGTCCCCTCTGTGAAGCATTTGATGGAGCGTAACTTCAATGCACAAAAGCCTCCCCGTGCCTAGTAAGGATTTAATGCAACTGCAGGGCCTTGCCACAAACATTTCCCTTAATGGAAATGCTGCTTCAGGACCCCAAATGTTACTTCTAAGTGTGATCACTGGTTTGAGTGGAGCACTCAAAGCTTTTTTTTCTGATGTGCCATCCTTTTTTACTTTAAGTACTTGCTAATTGGAAAAATCATTAGTTTGGGTCCCTTAAATTCTCCAAAATATTGATTGCTATAGCACAGAAATATTAAAAAGACATTTCCTCACAATATCTGTAGCAAAAAACTTTTTTTGTGTGATTCAGGAGCTAACTTAGTTTGCCTTTTTATCTGCTTTGTATCAAGAGCAATATTTTTACATGACTGCTATTCTCTGAATATTTGTTAAAGGTTAATAGGGACAAGCCTGGCTTTGTGCATTTTTCCCTGAACTACTATTTATTTATTACATAAGTAATACAGAGCAGGTTATTAAATACTTCTTGGATACGCTGGACGTATGCTGTCCTTACTTTTTTCCTGTTACTTGCCTTTCTGCCAAAACCACTATCAGTTTGATTAATTCCAGGAAGGGGAAAGTTTTAATCCTGGAGTTGAATTTAACCTAAAAGAAAGGTTGAATTGTAAAAAAATAACCATAACTAAAACAAAAAAACACCCCTGACTGCCAGACCAAGTTGACAAAATGAACTTGATGGCTACCAGTGCATAGCCACTCTTTGTCAGAAGTCGGGGAGTTTGCAAGTGAGCAGCTCAGAGATTTCTAATGCACAAATGATGGGGCCAGGAGGGCTGAGTAATGACCATAAATAACTCCTTTAATATTGGTTTTTCAAGGGTTTTGTTCTGTGTTGCCTAAACATAATGGTAGTGTTTACTTTAGCTTTTCTGAAATTAATTTGTTTGGCATTAGTGTGGCCATTGTTAAGCGTTTTACTAACAGTATAAATTAAATCTGTATGAACAAAAGCATTTATCTGTGAACAGAAAGTTGCTTTATGCTTTTTATAAGACCTGACTGAAAGCAGTCCATATCTGAGATGCTGACAAAGAGGTGCTTACTGTGTCCCCCCTTGGTTTGCTGTGGCCACGTAATGGTTGTGGCTACGTAAATAGTTGAGATGACAGCCTTCTCTCTTGCCTTCTGCAAAGAAAATCCAAACCATCTGTGCTTTTTTGGCGCTTTTATTATTCTTGTACTAAAGATAGCAAAACTGCTTTTGTTTTAAGATTAAAGCAGATGTACACAGGCTGCCATATTAATTTATTTTGTAAGGGAACACAGTTCAGCTGTTCGCGAAACATGGGAAGGAATTCAGACTAAATCATGCCAAAAAACAATGGTGACGACGGTGAATCTATAGTGTCGTGATGAGTAAGCTTGTCACTTCAGTTGCTCCCTTGTTCTCAGATTCCTTTGGATGCGGGGCTGATCTTATTGTGCAGTGTTGTTGGTGCTTTCAGGAGCACATGGTTTAGGTTAAGCACAATTATGCACCAGGATATCTTGCTCTGCAACAGGGCGCTGCTTGCTTTTGCTCTGATGAGATTTTGTATCTTACCAGGGCAGATAAATGGTAGACGGACACTGAGATTTTTACTTTGAGAAGACTCCCATCAACTTGTGCTTGAACTTATCCCTATTAAGAGTTGAGCAGAACCCAAGTAGTATGGAGTGCTCTAGTGTTTTATTACTATTTATTAATTTTCTTATTATTTATTATTTTTTTAAATAAAAAGTCAGAGAAATGACTTTGTAATTCTGTACAGGATTTTACACAATGAGGGCTTGTGAGAAAACACTAGTGCAAGTACAGGCAACCATTTCAAAAAGTGTTGAGAGTCGTGAGAAGAGGCTACCCTTTCTCTCTGTGATGCCCTGCCACACGGGAGCTGCTGTTTGGCAGAGCCATGTCCCGCTCCCACCTCGCTGCTCCATCAAGGGAGAGGGCTGGGCTCAGTGAAAATCCTTTTAGGTTACCATTTTCAGTGAGTTGAGTGGTTTAAAAAAAGTAGCCATCTGACAGCGTGTAGGGTGCTGCATCAGGTGTGCTGGTGGTCCCAGCCCACATCCCAGCTAGCAGGCATCACAAGGTGGTGGTGGTGATGACTGTGTCGGGAAGAAAGCAGTGTCTGCTGGCAGGTCCTCTGGGAAAGGCTGCGGTGGCTTTGACTGCGTGGTGCTGGTTCTGGAGATGAAAAGCTCATTTGATCTTTCCTCTTTGGTCACTCATGTAGCTCTTGAGGTTTATGTTACCTCTGTGTACCTGAGAGATACAGAAAGGAAGGGCAGTCCTCTGTGTCTCCAGCTACCCTTTGCCGTACAAGTTACTTTCATTTACAAACTAACTGTCTGAAGCGCTCTCCTGTTTTGAAGATGCAATATTTCTTGCAAAACTCCTGGTTCCTTTAGGAGGGAACACAGGAGCTTCCCAGTGGCATAAAATGTGTTGTTGCGCCTTCGGGAGCCACATGACATTTGCGTTCTTGAACATTTCAAAGTGACTTTTGAAAGCATGAAGCTTTTTCATGAGAAAGCTGTCGCAGTGAGACTTCCCCTAAAGCATTTCTACAGTGTGATAATAAACTCTTTCAATATTAGTTGCAAAAGGATCTTCAAGTGCTCTTTCATAGTGGTACTTTTATGTTCACTAAACCAGGGAAGAAAATGTTAGCTTAGGTCATGTGCTTCTTCCTCATCCAGCTTGCTTTATTTTGTAAAACAAGGCAGGTCCTGTTTAGCATACACGTGATGAAGCTGAGAGACAATTTAAGATAATGTCTATCCAAGCTGACTTAGCTAAGGACAAGCAAAAAATGTATGTGGAAGAAAAAGTGGTGTTGCAAAGTCAAACTGTGGACAGTCAGGAGATGTTGCAGGACCTCTTTTTGCTCTGCCTGCAGTACAAAAAAGTACTTACTGCTCCTCTGCAGTTAGGTGGTTGTGGCACACATGGGAGAGGAGAGGGACCTATACCAGGGGAAGCAGCATCAGTTGGCTCTGAGCAACTTCTGGATGCTGTAGAGGGACGAGTTTATATGACCGTGGAAGTAAAGGGTGCTTGTTCAAAGCACCCTAATTGGCCTTCCTTTTGTTTTGGGTTTGTTTTTTTTTTATTGTTGTTGCTTTTTGGGTTTTTTTGTTTGGGTTTTTTGAAATTTTTTATTTATGCCTCCTACCTGCACTTTGTCCTGTCTGCCATGCACAGGCTCCTGTGCTTTTACTTGTTTGGTCACTCCAAGCTTGTTTCAACTTCACTCTCTGTAATGGGTCCCTGCTCATTCGGCCTTGCAGCCTGGCTCTCGTTTGCATCTGCTTTTCCCTCTGACTCACCGGTGCATGTGCACGTGTAGCCGCACAACTTGTCAGGGCACCCTGGGGGCTTGTGGCTCCGTGGGACTGGGAGTGTGGGGGCTCCCCGGGTGTGTGATGGCAGGGTCTGGCATCCAGGGCATGTCCCATCCCCATCCAGGAGCAGGGCAGCCAGGGGCACTGTGGCAGTCCCTGGCACCAGGGCAGCCCCAGGCATTTGGGAACATTCCTGGAAATCTAGCAAACCTCAGCAGAGCACAAAGCCTCGTCAGGCCTCCTGCAGCTCATGAGGGCCACAAGGGTCAGGTGGTCTCCTCATCTTCCTTTTGCATGCTTTGCTTTGGGTTAACATAGATAGCAGCATCTCGGGGCTGCGGGGGGTAGCATGGGGAGTTCTCGCTAGAGCATGCCAAGGGCAGACAAGGCTTTCCCAAGGTGTTCAGCTGATAAATGCCTGAGGCTCTACTGAACACTCACGGAGGGATTTTTCTCCAGTGATTTATAACTTTATCAAACTGATGACTTTTACAGGAAAGATAAAATCTTGCCTCTTGGAAACAATTCATTCCCTTTTTAAATTAAACTTACCTTCTCCAAAGAATGGCCTGGTAGAGTGTTTGCATATTGAATCGCCAGAATTACTGTAGGCCTGAATGGTACGAAAATACTGTTTTGCCTATGGTGATAAAATACAGTAATCTGAAAATATATGCATTGTTTGTGCCTGCCATTGAATGCTTCTTCTGAAGCTTTCCATGGGTAGCAGAATTGTAAGCTACTGAAAGCAGATTTGGGAAGGGAGCAATCTCACAAGCTGGAATTGGTACAAGCCTCTAAGGAAAATGATATGTCTTTTACTGCTGATTGTTTCTCTTTTGAAAGTGTATTTTTTTCACTAGCATCAGCAAGGAGTTCTAATTAGAAGTAAATAATAAAATCTGTTCCATTATTAATGTTGCTTTCAGGCAGGCACTTAATATACATTGAAATCCGATGGCCAGACTTTGTTAGCATTATCTGTGCATCATCGTTGGCTCAAATGCAATTACCCAGGGTTTCTGTCACCACAAGATTTGCCCAGAAAGTGTAAAGTTCTGACAAGGATACTTCAAGGTCCGCTAGGCATTTGAGATATGTTAATGTTTTTCACATGTCCTCGGTGGGGGGGGGGGGAGAGGGAGCAGTATTTCTGCATGATCAGGAAAGTAACAGAAGCGTGACAAAGGCTTGCTAAGTCCAGCATACGAGTGTGTACTTCTAAGGAGAATGTGACTGCTGCACTAGGTTTGTATGGGAACAAAACCTTTGATGTGGGCAGGGGCAGCATCCAGCAAAGCCTGTGCAGAAGGTGGAGGGAAAGCCAAGAAGCAGAAGGCTGCTAGGGGTCCATGTTTTCTTAAGCATCACCCTCAATTTTCTTCTGGGTTGTTTCTCTGGGCATTTTTTAAAATGCTTGCCTTGTATTCCAGGTGTATGGCAGTATTAGCAGATCCGACCAGACACTGCTGTGCATATTCAGTTACACCGAATCAGCTGCTTATATCTGTTAATACCAAGCAGACCTACAGTGTACATATCAAATGCATTTGTTCAGATGCTTTCAGAAATGAGCAGAGCTATTGCAATGTGATGCAGTATCTTAATGCCTCTAATAGGTTGATATGGCTTTTCTGGAAAATATAGTGTCACGTGTATGTATGCTGTGTAGATGATGAGGTGGGGAAATGTGTGTGTAGGTCTTCACATGGATGTATGCAGGTACTGCTTCCCAAAAACACTGGTCTTAAAATGTGTTTACTTTGCGTCACATGCATGTCCATTTCTGTAGAAGAAATCCTGGACAGGAAGCAGGCTTCCACTACAGGAAGTGAAGGCTTGATTTTTCAGTTATAATGTCACGCTCATGCTAGATTAAAACAAAACCCCAGGCCTCAGCCATAAAGAAAACACAGGTAGCGCATTGTTCACCTTGTGGTGTAGATAAGCTCTGCAGTTGCACTTTGAAAAGTCCTTGACCATTGCTACTTGAGTCAGTGCTGTTTGAATATGAAATCCTTAAATCTGACTCTCCACAAGCTGAACAAACTGTTTACTGTACCTGATGTCCCTAGAGCAGATTAGGAAACTTGAAGTAGACAAGGATACAGACACCACAAAGATTCAGATTTGCCAAAGATGCTCTCGAGTCATGTTTTTTGTGTGACTTTTAACCAGTGTGCAAGGTGATGTACTTAGTTTCAGTGTGGATATTATGTAAATACTAAGCAGTTTATCAGATGTGGTTCAGGGTTGCAGTTACAAGCAATGCTTCCTATACTGGTGTATGAAAATGGAAATAAATGGCTGATTAGCAATGGGCAACTGATTAGCAAACTAAGGGCAAACATTACCATGCTGACACTTTGTAAAACAAGCTCACCTTTGAAGCCATGGCAATGGAAAACAGCAGCCACTTCTCTTTTCTTGATAATTTTCTGAATGGACAGATTTATTTTTATAATGGAAGATGAAATTAACTTATAAGGAAGCCTTTGGAACTTGGTCCCAGATTTTTTTTTCTTTTTTTTTTTTTTTTGGTCATTTTTAAGCTGCAATCTTGAGCTGTTAGTACCTGTGGAGCCAGATGTTACCACGTGAAAGGAAATTTAGTCAACCTCATTCCCTTACATAGCACAGATTGTAAATCGATTTTTAATTTGCATTGGGACTTATGTGTCACCAGTCTAAATACTGTAGTAGAAGCATCAATCTGAAAACAGTGTCCTGTAACCTCAGTAAGAGCTCAGGTAGGGAGGGATGTAAAGTACCTGGTCCTGAGTTTGCACCAGGACACAACTGAAGCAGCTGAGTTACTGGCTGAGGTGGCCCTTCTCATCCCCATCTTTGCATGAACATTTTTTATTGGGAGGCATAAGGGGCAATCAAGCATAAGATGCATAAGGAGCAATAGCTCCACTCTGCACTCCCAGGCTTACTTACCAGTCCACAATACACTTGCCCTTTGGAAGAGTTTGTGAGATGATGGCAAAGTGGAAAAAAATCTGAGTGCAAACCTAGTATTTTAATCTACTCCTATAATTAAGTTCTGAGTACTTGTAGCTTTGTTGATTCTCTTTTTTGTTTGAAGCTAATTCAGTTTCCAGTCTGGCAGGGACCGACCCCTTAATGTCAGTTTTTTTTCTTCACCCTTCCTAGCATGGTGAATGCTTTCAGAGACCAGTGTGTTATTTCTGTCTAACTAAGGCACCCACCAGTATGCTGATGGAGTTCTTGAATTATACAGCTACCAGCGTACACATCCCTAGAGTGAGTAACAGCTTTTTGCAGTACATGTGCAAATATTTACAGCTATTGCCCTCCCACTTGGTAAAGTACTCCATTTTTGTACAGTACAAAGTGCTTTGTATATAGAAAAAAAAAGTTCATTGTTTAGTTCTTTGGTTTTGTTTTGCGAGGGTGTTATATTTATTTAACAAAAGGCCGAACTAGACGCAGCATGCATTTTGCAGGGAAGTCCTGCTTTCATCCAGTTTCACAGCTGGACCGACAGATTTATGACGAGGTGATGGACTTCAAGGTCAGGTGCTGAATTGTTGGTTAAGTAGAACCTTGGATCCAGTCCTGTTGACTCCAGCGCTTTGTGTAGTAGCCCCAGTGTGCGGCTTTGTCTTTGCACATTACTGCAGCAAATAAACCAAACTCATCTCCAGCCCCACAGGTAATTTCAGTAAACAAATTTTGTGGGGGCTGTTATGCTTGTTTAAAATGAGGTTGATTGGTATTGATAGGCTCAGACTTGTCCTCACAGTAGGGAGGAATTCCAAAAATTGTTGTGGCGATCCTTTTTCACTCTTCAGAAAGATCCAAATGCTTAAAAATACGTACATAGTACAAGTAAATGTGTGCGTTGGCTACTGCTGCTTTGTGTTTCATGTAGAGCAGTAACATGTGCAGATCCTCATCCATTTGTTATACTGTTGTACCGAATAGTGCATAAAGGCAAATGACAAAAGTGAGGAGCTCATAGTGCCAGATTGACTGGAAAACTCTTGGCGGGTTTGGGCCGGTGTCTCCCTGTGTTGCATTGGGTAGGGTGGTCTGTAGCAGCAAGGACGGCTGGGGCTCCTGCATCCAGCCCTGGCATCACCTGTACTCCTAAGGAGCAACTTCCTTCTTGGCGTTTTCCTTTAAGGGAAGGTGCTGTATGGCATATGTATTGTCAGAGGGGCTGGCTCTTGCTCCTGGGGACATGTAGGAGAGGGGTTCCTTAACTTCAGAGAGAAAGTACCAGGTTTTTCGTGCTCGAGATTTTAATGTTTTCCAGTGTTTATGTAGATGGCAGGTTCTGGCTGTTGCCTTCAGCCAAGGGCAAGGCAGGATACTGAGGCAGAAATGAGTTTGTGAATACTGTCTGCTAATTTCCAGTTGTGAAACTTAAGAGGTGATTTGCATTTCTGTTAGAGAACAAAATTACCAGTCTAGCAATTGAAAAACATTTAGTGTCTACGTTAGTACAGGCTTGCCAACAGCTAAGCATCTAGCAATGTTGTCCTGACATGTTTGCTGAGTTCGGAGTCACCTGGATTGGTGTGACTTCCATGATCTCTCAGCACGGCTTCCAGCTTCCTTCCTTTATGCTACTTCACATGAATTCACATCTGGTTAGCCCTTTCTGAATGTGCAAGGTTTCAGGAATATAATCTGAGAGATTTAGCAAGGAGATTATTTTTGAACTGGTTTTTTTTTTTTTCTTTTTCAGCAAGTCATATTTTGAACAGGCATGTGCTTTAATCTTTCTATCAAAACATGCTATTGTTAACTTCAGGTATTAAAACTTTATTCTGTTATGTGTTGACTGCAGTATTCCTGGGGCACTTCTTTCTGAATTTTTTTTTGGTCTTCTACATATGGATGCAAATTTATATATTCATTTAACTTCTTTTATGATAACTGAGTTTTGGCCTTGATTTGAATTCTTCCTACCAGTCACGTCTGCATGCAGAAGTTACAGCATGTCAGGAAAGTAAGGTATGCTCTCACTATCTGTCAGATGCAAGGCAAAAATAAAATCTCTATAGCTTTATGCATTTAATAGTAAATTAATAGAGAGCTTATCAGTTGTTAGAGATGTATATTGCTAAGCTCAGCTGAAAACTTGATGTGTGGTAGCAAATCAAGCTGATACTTGCTCCATCCGTTAAAAGGAGCAAGCACAGCAAGAGGCCAGGATAATGAGATTAATATAAAGGGAACAATGCATTTTACTATTAGACATAGTTTTGAAAGCTCATTATTAAACAACAGGTTTGTGAAGAGACTTGTAAAAAAAGCTGTCCCTTGCTGTTGGAGCATGAATGGAGTTTTCTTTTAAAAGATCTTGAATCTGTTGCAAGTGTTTTGAACTACACAGTAGTGGTAAGTGTCTGAGTTTTTTGAACTGGTTTCATGGAAAACTTAGTTTCTGGGACTACAAATATAGCATTAGAAGGCCTGTTATTCACTTACTGCTTTATGTTTGAAAATAGGTCTGTGGGTCAAAAAGAAATGAATACCCAAACAGTCTCCCAACCGTGCTCTTTAATTTTACGTTCTGCTTGAGAAGTATTGCAGCTTTTCTTATTGCAAATAGAAACAGGACTACAATCATGGGAGTGTAAGCATTTTTAATAGAAAATACTAACAAATACGCCCCTTTACAAGTTGAGAAAAACTTTTCAGCTCCTGGTAAGCTTAGCAGCTGTGTGTGCAGCTGTTCCCTGGGCAGTACCTGCGCTGTGTTTTCATCTGTGTGTTGGGTTTAACCAAATAATCTCATTGCAATCCCTGTGGGTTGCATCTAGCTGAGGGTTGGTGAGGTTGAGCATCCAGCCAGGGTGAAAGTTGTGCATGTGATGTGAGCACAGCTTGTTGAGTGTGATCGCTGGAGTAGCCAGAATCTGCACTGCTGATTGCCTCTTTCCACTGGAAATAAACATTTGCTGGTTGCTGATCTGAACGCACTTCTTTGCCCTACAATCCAGCAGTGGTTGTGTGGAGTGCTTGCTTGAACTTGTCCCAGCAGTGTTATCTTCTGCAATCTTTAGCTGGAGATGGCAATGTCTTACTAACATTTAAAACTCTCTTGTGTTCTAGGAGCCTGTTCTGCGTCTTTCCTCTTGGCAGGTTGCTGTGTGCATGCCTCGATAGCTTGAACTGTGAAATCTCCATTCCCTGTGGTCAGTGTCCCATTCAAAGTGTCTGCCTGTAATGCTGTGCTCCAGGGGAACGTCTCTCCAGTGGTTCAAAACACCTTTCAGATCAGCAAGTTGACAAGGCTTTGCATGCTAACTCACATTTTGCACCATTGTTTGGAAGTGAGCTTGTCATCCTCACCAAATCAGACAGGTAAACACGTGTCCGTGTTCTTGGTCCTTTGTAGAGGATCTTCATTTAAGAGGGAAATACACTTCCTTCTGTGATTCTCTCCTGAATTGACAGCAATGCTGAAATGACTGAATGCAAGTACCTCCTTTGAAAGGATGTTTTACAAAATAACTTCTGAACACCAGAGGCATGTCTGAAGAAAGCTGTAAGACAGATTGTTGCTATGAATGTTTTAGCTACAGTGGTGCAAATTCTGACATTAGTGTCTTATTTTGACACAACAACCCTCACCCCTCCTTTGCTTCCCAGCACTTTTATCTTTCATTTTCTGGGAAGTGACTTGTGGAAAGTCAAAATAAAAAGATGTGTATGAGCACTGATACCGCTGTAACTTTAGCTGATGTAGCAGAGTGGTTTCACCACAGTGGTGCGGTTGTATCAGTAGAAGAATATACTTGCAGTTAAGCGCTGAATTTTGTGGGGACAAAGCCGTTCTCGGTTCCTTTGCGACTGGGCAGAAAAATCCCATTTAGGTCCAAGGACCCTGGGCCAGTCAGCATGGTTTGCGTCTCAGATGCATTTGGAAAAGAGTCAAGTGATTTCAGTAATAGCCAGAACAACTTTGTTGGAAAGGGTTTGGCTTCAGTTGCTTGCGCTATAGTAGAGTGAAAGACTTTTGGACTTCTGGAAAACACCGTACCAAGGGAATAGTCTTTGAGTTTTGTTACTTTTGTGTGTTTTTTAATTGGATTGAACTGTGTGCCCCATGGGGAATGGAAAAAGATTTTGGCAGATGGGCTAGCACTTCCTGGCTGCGTGGACACCCTGCTAACCCTGAAACAAGTAACCCCAGTAGTCCTCTGAGCAAAAGAAAATTCACTGAAAAAGCACCATCGGTGTAATGGTGCTGAAGTCAAGGGCCTCTGCTAGGAAAACCTCTCATGGTTGTGATTCACAGCTCTGCATCAGCAGGATCTAGTGCAGACCTGTCTTAACAGGAAAAGCCTCTGGTGTTGAGAAGTGGATTTCTTTGGAGACCAGTGCTTGCTTACACTCTGTCAGCAACCCAGTATATCTTGGTGCTTGAGTTACCTTGGTCTGAGCTGGACCAGATGGAGGGGATCAAAATGAGTGCTTTTTCAGCTTTATCTGACTTAATTGATTAAGTTGTACTCCCAGCATGTGCTTCCTTTGACTTGTCCTCTCCAGAAGTGCATCCTGGTGTAGTCTAGGTTAAACCTTTTCCTCACTGATGGGCTGCTTCTGCTGGTCTCTGGGCTGCACGTGCTGAGTTTCCCTGCCTGGGAACCTGAAACGGTGTTTGATGGACAAGGTCTTGTGGTGGGGTAGGAATTCTCTATTTTTGTGCAACATCTGATAAGGTACCTGTTTTGGTCTTGGGCAGATCAGTTAAGTCAAAACTTACAAATAATGGTCACTGAAATCAGGTGCTCTAATTTAGGTAATGATGGGAACCTGCATAGCTTGTTTCTAGGGATGCAAAGTTTCTTCCTAGCAGCTTCAAAAGGCTCAGTATTTTGTATTTTGTATTACGGTTTTGTGGTTGCCCTGAATTTGAGCCGTCCTTCTCTTCTTTGATCCATTTCCTTTTCTGAAGATTTCAGCTGCCAAGGAATCTAGCTAATGTAAAATCATAGGGACTGTCTTTCAGTTTGGTACATTGGGAACTCGCATTTATGTCTGGGAAGTTATTGCAAATGAGCATTCTGTAGCTGTGCTCTTGTGGGGAGTTTTTTTCTCCCCGTAGTGTAGTAGTGTTTGTGTGTAGAAGGACAAGGATGTGTATTTCTGTTGCATCTGCTAGGCATGCAAGGTTTTGTTATGGTGATGTCAGCAAATCTGTTGGGTTGACTGAGCTTTGCAGATGAGTGAATCCCAGAATCGAGCATTTCCATTATAACAGTAGTCCTGCATTCTTTACAATACAGAGGTCTTCTGAGAATAACTTACTACAGATTAATTTTCAAACTGTACCAGAAACAAGTGTGATTTTCGTGTACCTACCTGTCTTGAACTAAATGAGGTGTTGGGTGATTCTTCACTGGTGATGAACTTCTGTGGCTATAATTGACTGCTGGAGATCTTTGCATGCTTTGCCTGGTTGCCTGTACCTTGTTTGTCAGTGTGCATGTTAACAGAAAAATGTGTGAAGGTATTGGTATAAAGATTTGTAGTTGAAGCTATGGTAATGCAGAATGACAGGTAAATAATGGATCTTTTATTTGAATGGTTGGTACGAGTTCTGTTGTGCTGAAAAGAAGGAATATGTATACCCCAATGAACTCTTCTAGGAAATATCTTCTTTTGCAGATTAAATACTTTATATGCACTTGTGTTATGGTGTAAGAAACCTGCTTTTAGTGCTGGTGCTGCTGTGTGTTTTGATGGTGAAAGAGCTTGCAATACAAATGTTAAGGCTTTTTTTTTTGTAGGAACACAGCATTTTTCATATTTTGTGGTTGACTTAAGAGTCAGTCATTAGTTTTGAGTCAGCTGGTGGTGAGTCAGGTCCATGCTGCGTGGCTGATTTGTCATGTCATCTTACTTTTTTTTTATTATCTGTTGAGATGATAGTTGGGACTGCAGCTCTGAAGTCACTGATTGCTATTGCTTTCTTGTTAATGGGGGTATGACCCTCTGTTGAATTGGTCGTTACGCCTCAGTTCCATACCTTCAGCAGTATTTGTGTCAATAAAATTACTCCAAATAAAATACTTGTTGGAAAAGTCCGTGTATAGAAGTCCTACCAATGGGGTGCACAGGTTTTTTTTCCTTCATCTTTTTGTCCTAGCTGTGCCAAGTGCAAACACTTACTTGAAGGCACAAGTCTGGCCTTCATCCCGACCGAGAACTTGAGTTTTGAGAAGAGATGATGTCTTTTTTTAGAGTCCACCTGTGCTGCACATGTTGGTGTAGTGGGAGCAAGTCCTACACTTCACTCATTCACAGCTTTGTGAAACATCTGTCTTTACTGCTGAGGATGTGTTTCCGTGGTTCCCTTGATTTTGAGCAGAACTGCTGCAGTCCTGTGGCCACACTCAAACTTAGGAAGTAGGTGGTACCTCTGTACACCAGCTTTATGTAACTGTCCAGATATGTCCCTCCTGTGATCTTTGCTTTCCATGTCACTGATAGAGGACTTCCCTGCACGATGTGTACTGTGGTACGTTATTGGTGCCAGGGGCTTAATGTCTCTGGGACGAGGAGAATTGAGGCTGGGTACCACACAGAATGTTGCTAAACTCAAGCTTTTAAAAATCAGTCAGACAAGAGTTGGGAGCCATAAATCTTGTATAAATAGTACCTGTACCTGCAGGAAAGTTTCCGCTACTAGGTTAAGTTAATATTGTGCATAATAAAAGGCAATATCCAAACAGATGGTAGTAAAGGGGGAGGGAAAGAGATTCACAAAATTTTGGGGCTGAGACTTTCCTAAATAGGAACTGAATATAGGTACATCTATTTTCTGTGTAAACAGCGGCTCAGATTAAAAGATCATAATGGCCCCACTGGCTTCATAATTGAAGACTGAGGATCGAAACATGCCTCTCTTTCCAAAACTTCTAATCTGCCAGGCTGAAGTTATATGTAACAAAAATCACTAAGTCACTGGATTTTGCCAGTGAGTGTAAGCCTAGGTCTCAGTTCTGAAGCATATACAGGTGAGACAGAAGAGGGGGCACAAATAGCTTGAATCATCTTAGGTAAATATTTGAGGGTAAGGTGGCATTAGCTCAGGCCCCAGCTAGCTAAACAAAATGGTTATTTAATTAATCCTTTTTCTTCTAATGTGACACTATTCTGTAGGAAAAAAATTCAAAGTTATAGCTTGTTTGCTGTACTGCAGTATGTTTGGGCAAGTATACCCATCAGCTTGTGAGTTATGTGCATAAAAACTTGCAGAGCAACTCTGCGTTTTTTTTCTTCTACATCCCTTGCAGCAGAAGTTGCTTTCCTTCTAATGAGCAGAAAAAAATGAGAAAATGAGAAAAGAGAAAAATTAAATAACAGTCCTTGTTCACCTTGCATTCCACCAGAAACCATAATGAACAACATAGTGAACTTTACAGACAATATGAAATTTACAGTTAATTCTGGTGTTCAGAAGTCTAGGGGCTGGAATGTAAAAAACCAGACAACCTGTGCACTTTCCAGTGTCCTGCAGTGCAGGGCATCAGGACTCACAGCTGCCTGGGCTTATTTGCCATCAGTTCAGCTCTGTCCCAGATGGACATGCTGCTTTATTCCCTACTCTCTGAACCTGTTTCATGTTAAGGCCTATGCATAATACATGTCTGTAGTAATAAGAATAGCTAGTTGGTATGCTCACAGGAAGGCTGCACCCCTGACAGGATTGTGCAGGGAATGAGCTGAGCCTGTTCTGGGAGGTGAGAGGAGTCACAACTTTAGGGGAGAAGAACATAATTGATTTTGATAGGGGAAAAGGCAGCCAGCCCTTTGTCACTTGCAGGAGGGTTTCCCCCATTGATCTCTAAAGCTGAGTTTTGAGATGTGGTATTTATTAGGAAACGCAGTAAAAGAGACCTGTTTGAATAGTTGAGAGTAGCCTGGCAAGGTAAGTGGAGGGCAGTGCTATTCACTAATACACAAGATTGCCATGTCAGAGTATCTTTTTCACAACCTTTCATCCCATGGGAAGAATCAGAAGAGGTGGTCCAATTTTAATCTATTTCTTCTAATCAGTTTTTAGTAATGTGTCTGAGTAATCTCGCCATATTTCCTGTTGAAGTTAATCTAACCCTTATTTTAGAAAATATAGACTGGAGCATTTACAACTTCATGTGCCTGAGGTTTGTCAGAGTAAATGGAAAATCAAACAACAGTATCCTTACAAAGACAGAAAAGTACTGGTGTACTTCTCTTTGCAGCAAAAGGTTGGATTTTTCTTTCCAGCACTATAAATGTTATGGTGATGTGTAAAACTGACAATTTGCTGAATATAAGACATCTTTCTTGTCTCTCTCCCCTATAATTCTGACACAACAACTGAAGAAGTACTGGGAGAGGTGGGGGGAAGGTGCTATGAATTGCTCTTTGCTTGTATCAAGGGAACCAGTTGTCGTTGTGCTTCTCCAACATATACATACATACTGTCTGCTATGTAATACAAATGTGGCTTTCAAACGTAAGCACAGGCTATCTGTGGAAAATGAAATTGCACACACACATTTTAATGAGCAAGTCACCTTCATATGTGTTAAATTTGCTCTTTTGCTTCTTGCAAGGCAGAGGTTCCTAGCTCAAATGCAAACCAGCCAGTTTGTATGCTGATTTTATAGGAGTAACTTATAGAACAGTCTGTCAAACTTTTACAGCCAAGAGCAAATTCTTTTTCTTATCTGTATATAATGTGTGTTCTCACATGTATCAAAGCAATATCCGTGCCATACAATAAGACTTATGACATGGCTTTGAAAGATACTGCATCTCTTGACCACTCCATCTGCCATACCTGTGGATTCATGCCCTGAAATGACTGATGGGTGCTCCAGTCTCCTTGGCAAGTTCTAGCAGTGCCACTTGCTTATCTTTTCCTTAAAAGAAGTCTACTACAGGAGTATGGACAAGACTGGTCATATTGAAATGTTCAACCAGTCCTTTTTTTTTTTTAAAGCTTTAAGATTCGTGTTTAACATCCACAGGCTTTTCACAAGTGCAATTAAAAGAGATTCTTACCTCCACAGTAGCAGAAAATTAACAGCAATACATGCAGTATTATTTCTAAGCATGTAAAAAGGGAAACTTGTAGTGAGTCTAAGACAGACAGAAGAAAAGCTTTTTTTAAGCTGTTCTGTGAATTCTTACGGCTCCTGGGCCTGGTATATTTATTCATGCTCCTTGTAATGGAACCAGGCAAAAGAGTGTAATATTGTTTTCCTCCAAACCAGACATATTAAAATGTAGTAGTGTTTTCATATTTGTACTTCAGTATCTCCAAGAGGTCTTTCCGTCTTTTGCCAGACACTGTAAAACTTTACAGCAAAGAGGTAGCTTTTTTCCCAAAAAAGCTTTCAAGGAAAGAGCTCACTCTGGCATACCTAACAATGTGTACTTTATTTGAGTAATGATCAAATTTACTAGCATTACCTAAGTAATTAGTGCCTGACTATGTAATCAGTCTGACTAACGCTGTTGTTTAGTGCAAATTAGAAGATGACTGTGGTGTGCTGCTTATAACTAAGCAGTTTCTCTTTTTCTCAGTCTAAACTTAAAGACTGGAATTTAGGATAAGTATGCGTTCGTGCCCACTACAGTATTTTCTTGCAAATGAAAGTTGTGTGTAGGCTTGCAGTCCAGACAAATACACAAAAATCTTAAATTTTTGTGAGTTTACGCATTTCAAGTCTGCCTTCCCCCTCATTTCTACACCTTTTCAAAGCAGACTACAGTAGGGTTTTTTATTTATTTATGGTATCGGTTTCTTTTTTTTCCTTTTTACTCCATTGCTTCCCTTTCTTTTCACTGCATTTTCATGATGATTGAACCATTGTGGAATATTCAGCTGTTTTTATTGATCTCAAACCAGAGTGGTCTGTGGGCAGGTCCTAGAGGAGGTCTGGAAAACTTCAGTTGTGTGGTGCCCCCCACTAAAAAGTAAACAAAAGAGCTTGGGGGTGAGGGGGGGGGGGGTGGAAAAAAGAGGAGTTACAACTGGAAAACCTGAAGATACCATAAATGAACTGTCTCTGGCACTTTGGCACCTCCGACTCAGCGAAGGCTGGCACGTGGCCACAAGAACCCTATGACTTCAGCCACGCATGGGGCTGGGTGACTTTGGTTGACGGGAGCCTGTTGGGGTCTCAGGGTGTGCATCTGGCTTTCACAGTTGGGATGGAAAATGCTTAACCGCCTCGGCTGCTGTCTTAAGATACATGCTACTTCATTTCATGCTTGTCCAAACCTGTTTTGTTCTTTCTTGCAGCAAGCTCTCCTCCTGATGCAGCTAACAGTGCTGGGGGGTGGTGATGGTGGAGAGCCAGCCCCAATTACACCAATTTAATAAGTTTCAGATTTCCTCACTGATAACGGTTGCGACCCTCTCTGAGCTCAAGGTAATGAGCCACATTGGTGGGCACCTTGTTGCGAGAATATCATACAGATGTGAGAGGCCTGAGAGTCTTGAAGCTTTAACCTTTGCTTTTTGCCACAGGTAGCAAAGTGCCTCAGTGGCTTTTTAGGAGGACCCTGGCGTCAAAGAGAGCAACACAAGACCGTAATGCAACAGGCTGACTTGTGTAGTGATACTGACTGACCAGCAGCGCTTCTCCAGGAGCTGCCAATGGTCATCTGCTGGAGCCTGCTGCTGTTGTCTAACCACCCTAGTTATGGAGAAAAGTAAGAATCTGAGGGAAAAATACTCTCTGTAAGAGCTTAAAATAAGGCAGCTTTGTGCTTTTTTGAAAGCAATGAAGTTTATGCTAATTTTTGATAACAAAGCCTCCTCAGAATATATTATATAAAAAAAAAATCACTTTTTGCTTACTGTATAGAAATTCTGAATTATTCCAACTTCTTGCTCCCTTCCCCCACCTTTCACCTGTCATCTACTATTTCTGCCAAGTCATCTGAGAGACGATAACAGCAGAGGGACCCCCAGTCCTGGGACCAGTGGATGTAGCAGCCTATGGTTGTCTGTTGGCAGGGACACGGGGACCCCTGCTCCTTCCCTCTGCAGATACAGAGTCCTTTGTCATGGTCCTGCTAGCAGGCATGTGAGAGCACTGCCCCTCGGGAGGGATTATTGCAGAATTATTATTTCAGAGGATTTGTAGACTTGGGCAGCCATCCCTGCTGTAAATCATACACTGGCAGGTTCCTCAGCCTGTGGAAGCTTGGATGTCTTTTTATTTCTAGACTGAAACTGAAAATCTGGTTTACAGCCAGTTTCTTATCTTCTGGAAGAAACAGGAGTGTGAGACATCCCAGATTCACACAGAACATGCTGGTTAGAGCAGCATAGCCCTACCGAACCGCAGAGCCAGCACCACCGACTGGGGTGCTACAGTTCATAGTGTCCCAGACTCCAGGATGACTGGCTCACTGCAGTGCAGAGCTGACGCTGTGCTGTTTCTCTTCATCTCTACTGCACTGTGGCAAAGCCAGTAAATCTTTCCAGCATGCTGATGAAGCCGCCTTCCATAGGCCTCCTTGTCCCGTTTGGGTGCTTCCATGGGCCGGGTTATCTGTTGGGTCTGGAGAGGTTGGTAGCAAAGCCGAGTGAATGATCGATCCCCTCTTAGACCCAGCCTGGTTCCCCACACGGACTCTCCTATGTCTCTGGACCACATGTACCAGGGTCCTGGTTCACACACTTTGTTCAGAGAACACTGCTCGCACTATATGGACCCAGCTGAGATTTAGCTCCAGTCTAGACTATGAAATATGGCTAAAGCATCTTCTGACCCTGGCCTGTGCTCTTCTTGCCAATACTTACACAAGTTTCATGTGCCTCCTTTCAGTCTTTGCAGCTGGTGCTGTGGCACAGTCCTTTTGGTTTTGGTAATAATACGATGGTGATAAATGACACAGACTTTCCTGCGGCAAGCAGCTGTGCCTGGCAGCAGTTCTCTGGATAGTCCCTTGGTCCCCCTGTCCATCCCTCTGGTGGCAGCAGGATAATCCTGGCAGGATTTGGGCACCATCTGCACCCACAGGCTAGCCTGGGCAGGGTCAGTTCATACAAAGTGTTGGGCTGAGAGGAAGGTAGAGGGATGAGGCCAAAAGGGTCACGCTGGTGTTGCTCAGGGCTTTTTTTTTTTTGGCGTCCTGGATGGCCTTGTTGGAGTATTGCCTTCTCCAGTGAGACTCTATTTGGGACAAGGCTTGCTTTGGAGGGATGGCCCCTCAAGAGCTCCAGCTCCCACTTAAGCATTGCCTCTGATTACATTACTGCAGTGCCGCACACAGACTGCTCCTATTCTAGACTCAGAGGCAGTCCACTCGGCTGTCTGTAGGGCTTTTTTCTTTTTTTTCTTGGAAAAAGACCTATTGAGATTAATTGCTTTGTGCCTAAAAAATTCTGTTATAATTTGTAGACTGCTTATTGAACAGAGTTGTTCCAGTTCTTGATAGTGAGGAGTCTTGTTCATTCAGTTGCAAACAGTCATTGTTTATCTCATATGAATCACTGAATAAATATGAGATTGAATTGAATTTGAGAGTTTCACTTGAGCTCTAACTGATGTTGACAGTCAAGCTAATGTTTTCAGTGCCTGGCATCATCCACAGATACATTCCCCATTGTGTGAAAAATGATAAATAAAGGGTGAGGGGTTTTTTGTGTGTTCTTTAGTGTTTTGATCTTCCTTCTGAGAAGAGGAAACCATGAATTTTCACCCCCTTATCCATGGAGCTCGTTAAGGAGATATGCATTGAAAGCAAAAGGAGTATTGCCGTTACATCTACTTACTGGGTTTTACTTACCAGAACACTGACTTGGGGTTGCCTTTGGTGGGGTGTCTGAAGCCAGGCATAGGATTGAGCCCATGGGGATTGTTGGCTCAGACGTTCTTCTGTTAGTATGCTATGTGCTGAGATCTGCTCTCTGCCTGATCACACAGTGCCCTGCCGGTCTGAGGCCTCTCCCCTGGTTTGCTGCGTAGTCAAAGCTGGCTTCCAGTTGAGACCATGCTGTTGACCAGCTGCCTGGCAGGGAGCCAAAGGCCCATCTTGTGGTATGTCTCCTGTGTCCTGCCCTTGGACTACTTCTCTTGGTCTAGTGTTCTGGGAAAGCCTGGGCATCTGCAATCCCTCCACTTCTCTGTTCACAGAGAAAGGGGCGCTTTTCCATGCTGAAGGAAGAAGTGCTGATGATGTGCCAGCAATGTTTCACATTTTTTGTGGTGCCATGGTCACGATAGGTGGGTGGACTTCTTAAGAATGGAGCTTCACAGTGTCTTCAGGTGCTATGTAGCTAAGTCATACAAGGTTGTTTGCAAATAAAGTTAAGTTAAAGGTGCACTTCATTTTTTTTTTTTCCTTGTAAGAATTAGCATGGACCCTCTAGGGGCTTACTATAGTATAATCTAGGTAAAACTGGTGTGTTTAATTTGAATTAAATTTCTTTATTTTCTGTATAGGCAAGCCCAACTGAAGGGTCATAAGCACTGAACCTGTAACTGGAAGCTTGTTTGTACTTGATGATAGACCTTGTCTGTGAACGGTAGCAGGTTGTTGTGTGGAATAAAATGCCTTGAAATACCTCTTGTGATGTTAGGTGGGAAGTCTTGATCAGACAGGCTTATTGACAATGGTCAACACATAGGGAAACAACAAAAAGGTGCGATTTAGTGGGTTTGCTGAGCTCTGTTGTGGCTATGACCAGGATTGCCAGCCTGGCAGCATGCTTCCCCACGCTGTGGAGCTCAGAAGCAAAGAGGGATATTCTGCATGGGTGTGACAACCTGAATGTTGTAGCGGGAAGGCTGTTGAGAAGAGGTGCTGCAAGCCGTCGCTGGTGCTGTCACTGCTGGAGGTTGTGGAGGGGGCAGGGGAAGGCACCAGGACAGGCTCCCAGCATTTGAACCTGGGAGCAGCTCCTGACACAGGTATCCCCGGCACCAGCAAGTGTGAAGGGTGTTATGAAGGGGGGACTGAGGAGGGAAGGGTTTGGAAGAGTTTTGGTTCATAGAAGTTGGAATGAAGACTGAGGGCGGCTGGAACAGAAGTGAGCAGAGGGTAAGGACAAAATAGAGGATTATATACAATTCATGAGTTGTGTGTTACTCAATTGATTTGGTAGGTACAGTAATGTTACAAAGTAGACATTTAGACTTTGCATTAGAGGTCAAGATTAACATCAAACCGGGAAGGGAGACTGGGGATTGGGGTGATTCCTGGGGTAAATGAAGAGGAATTTTACAAAACGGGTGGGAAATAAGCTGATGCTGAGTTCATGTGTGTATGGGATATTTGCTTGAAGAAAAGGCCACCGTTAGTCACAGTAGTAACAAGATCAGTTTAGTTGGTCATATTGTTTTTTCTTGACATCAATAAATGCTTTAAATGAAATAATTTCATTTTCCTCTATCGTTTAATAGATAAACTTCCTTGTGGTTTGGTGGGGTTTTTTTTTTTTTTTGGTTGCTTTGAAAATGGTAAAATTATATTGCATCAAAGGAAGCCTTGGGCCCTGGTACATCTTGTTGCCTGAAAGATTGTTTTGGGACTATGGAATGGATGTTTAAGGTCAGCTGTTACAGAGAAATAGTAAATTATTGGACAAAAACATCACTTGGGTCACACTCTTTGTCATGATTAGCTGTAGAATTTAAAATGTTGGTAGTTAATCTGTTTTACATTTCATCTTAAATTGCTTTTGATTTATCAGAGAGTCGTCTTTTCCTGTATTTTAAGTGTCTACTTAGACAGTAGATCTCTCCAGGAAGAAAGAGTAAACTACTTTTTTTTTGTTGTTTTTAATCTCTGGGTCCTTGGACTTGTCATGATTTATTTTTCTCCCTGGAACACTGCATTCCACAGCTTGTAATGTGAGCCCAAGGCCTCTTTTTTTTCTGCTTGAACTCATGTATAAAGACATTTTGTAAGATTTATTGCATTCTTTCAACTTCTAAACATGAGGGAAACACAAATGATGATCCTCAGTTCAGACCAACAGCAGAGAATGAGAAAAAAGAGATATTTTTTAAGTGGATGTTCCTCCGTACAGTCCTGTGTATTTTGCTGGGCTATGCTTATCTCTCTGCTGAGGGGTCAGTGACTGTAAGCAAAAAGATGCCTTAGAAAACTAAGGACACTGGTGTCTTGAACATACAAGCCAAGTCCTTTGGGCATCACTGTAGCAGTTGGGATTAACCCTGTGGAAAAACTCACTTAGAGCAGCTGCTGGGGCAGCGGCAAGAAGGCTGAGGGCTTCAGGTTTTGGGTCGTGGTTATCTTTGCTTTCTTGTGTCTGTGGACTGGCCAGATGCCATAGTATTTGGCTTGTTAATATCATAAGCATTATTGAAAAACATTTGGTTGTTTGGTTGTGTATTCTACTGTTTGTAAACCCATTTCCCAGGTGACATCTGTACACTACCTCTTTGCTTTCTCTGTCCCTATCTTACAGAATTTTATGTTTAAACTACCATGTTTTACATTATCCCTCTGGTTATATGGATTTGAGCAACTTAATTTAAATCGAGTGTGTGTCAAGACTTTGATATTTCTTTTTCCATGTACAAATATTGGTATTATCTTCTCTAATACCCTGCAGTTTGCAGAGTACACCTATGGCTCATACAAAGTTCTGCTATGTAGAAAAGGGTGGTGGAGGAAGGTTGGCTGCTGTTACCCGTACCAGAAAAACCCCTCTTGATTTATTGCATCACCACCAGTGACAGGGATGTGCTACACTGTGTAACCATTCCTGAGCATTGCAGCATGCAGTACTTGGCATCAATCAGATGCCACCACATCTGGCATATGTTATTGATGGTGAAGCTGATGGCACGAGACCGGCTGAAACAGGTGCTGCCCACGTGGTGGGCGATGGCCGTGAGGGATGGTCCGGCTCGAGGCCACAGGCAGGCCCCTCATCCCCGTTTAGTGGCAGCAGTGGTGGGGAAGCAAGTGCCTGTTACCACCTGTTGCTCTGATCCAAATCTTGATCTTTCACATTAAAGAGAGAGACCTGAGCCTGCATTGATTGGGAGTTGTACTTGGGAGGGGCAAGTGATCAGATCACTGTATAGAAAGTGTGTAAACTTTCCAGTAAATGATCTTGCACATTTTCAGAGAGCAGATTCAGTAGTGATCAAACGTGGGTCAGGATTTCCAAGATGCAGAAAAACCTACTTCTGACATTAAATAAAAATCACATGGAAATCTTGCTAAAATTATGAAGATTCAGTCATCAGTCATGTACCGAATTGTTGATCAGGAAACTTTGAGAAGACCTTCTGCCTTCCTCCCATCAAATATCGATCACCAGCATCAGACCAAAAACCCATCTGCTTGTGAAAAGCACCCTGAGAGGTTCATTTGTGTGTTGGCTCCGAGCAGACCGGAGAGCCTGAGCATGACTTACAGCTTTTGCAAGAAATGGAGATTGTGTGGGTTTCTTGATGTGCTTTACCTAAGCACTTAATTCAGCATTTTCTTAAACTTACTTGACTCGGCTGTTGTCAAATCCCTTGATACCATTTAATGACCTTATTCAAGCAGGGATTTTTGTCACTTGGCATCATGTCATAAAATGATGCAGTGGGAGAGGGAAAGCATGTGTGCTCTTATCATTGAGGACCCACTCTGACATTCTCCTGGTGTTAATACATTGTATCACAAATTAAGTCTTTCATTAAAATATGATTTCCATTAGATCTTGAGCTTAGAGGTAATTTGTCAGTGCAGAAAATTAATTAGAATTGTTTTGTGACATAACCCTTAAATGGAATACTTGAAAGACTTATTTTTTTCTCATGCCAGATTTATTGTGCAGGGTAAAATTTTCATTTTCAACATAAAGAAGTGGGGAATATTAAGGTCTTCATTCTAGTGTTTTTTTAATGCTCTTTTAAAAGCATCACTGAAATTAATTTAATTGCAGTCATGTTCCTCAAACTACTGATCTGTTGGTGGGTTGTGTTCTTTACGTGCTCACTAGGCAATTTAAAAGCATGTATTTGTGTAAGATACTAGTTATTCCAAATTGCATGGCATACAAAATATGCTTTCCTGAACCAAATACAAAGATACAGACTTGCCTAACAAATATGTTGTGGAGTACAATATTGCACTGCTCATGCAGCAGTATTTATGAATAGGGAAAATAATGTATTTATTTGCTGAAGACATCATTTTCATTATATGTTTTTGCCTTAGTAAATGATTTAGGGGTTGCTCACTTTCCAAACAGAGTTCCACCTGAATTTATTTATTTATTCATTCATTCATTAATTTATGATGCTCCACTGTTTTGGAACAAACCCTTCATGAAATGTCAGCTGCCAGAAACCCCTTTGTGCAGGGTTTGTCTGCAGAGTCTCGTCTTTAATCTTGGTGCATGTTGTCATAACTTTTCCAGCTTCCTATAGTGCCTTAGAGAGCATCTGACTGGCATCTTCTGCAAAGAGAAGTTGCTTCCTGCAGCAGCAGTTGGGAGTCTGGATGGTGTTTCAGAGGGTGACATGAGAGTCTGTCCCATCTATGCAATGCAATCGTGTGCTGCCAAGGACTTCCTCTAACTTCTTTTTACTTGGTCCTATGTCCAAGACTAATGTTCTCATTGTAAGACAATGAATTCATTTTCTACTTGTCCTTCTTTCTCATCTGGGTAGTATTTTTGGGAAGTAACAAGTGTAGATCTCACTCTCAGTGTCTAGGGCTTGACATTGTGTCCTAAAACAGATATGGCAAGTGCTGTGGGTAGCACAGTTGTTGAGCAGGTGGACTTTGGTATGGCTCTGGGTATGTCCCCATCACTGCAAGACTGATGAATTTTACGCAGTTCTGGAGAGAACAGAATTGGGCTAATAATTCTGTTGATTTCTGAACAGACATGAATCAGGACATAGGTTCATATCATCAAAGCTTTGAAACAGGATGTCAAAACCACACCAGTATGGTTTGTTTTCACACCTTCTATGTGCCACCCTATTTTTAATGTTCTTTCAAATATTCCCTACCTAACTTGCCTGTCTCTTCAATCTTTCCTTTTTTTTTTTTTTTCTAGAGAAAGAAATCTGATTCAGCACTGTGTGATTGCTTTTTTTCAGTCATATTTGCTTTCTTCTTCAAGACTGATACTAAACAGTGCTCCTCCAGCCCTCAGGTGTGGGTTTTCTGTTTCAGCAAGCTGTTAACATTTGGGCATCCCATAGTTCCCTCCTGTGTTACTTTTAAACCTCAGAGTGCCTGTTACAGCTTTTTTTTCTGTGTTACCTGGGGAACCTGGTAGCATTGGTCCTCTGGCTTTTCAGGTTGCTTCCTTATTTGAATCCCTTTTCGGTGTGTTCATCACAGCACTAGTAAGCTGTGGCAGGGACAGTAGAGCAGTTTTGAAGTTTTGTTCTCCTTTCCAAGTAAAAGGCTCTTTTCTGTTGTTTAGCTGGGTTTGCTGTTTTGTCTTGCATTTCTTGAGCTTATTCTATTGTTTTTCGCATTACTCCTTCCTATCTCAACCTCTAATTTTCACTTCCGTAATAACTTCGAGAGTTCTTATTTTGTGTGCTGTCTCTTTAGGGTTTAATTTATAGTTTTCCATGTATTCAGCATCTTTGTTATCTTGGACCATTTATATCTTAAGAGGAAAGAAGATTTTGCTGAATTCTCATTTAGGCTTGTCTTAAATCTTTTTCCAAGTTTCCTGCATGTTTTACTTGACCTTCTAGAAATGCTGGCAAGGTCCTTGAGGATGGACACTCTTGTGCTCTGCCAATGGGCTCCTCTTGAAGTTGAGCGGCCTCCTTGTTCATCTTCCTCTCCTGCATGCTGACCTCACAGAATGCTTCTTGGCTCCTATTTCCTGAGGATTTCAACTGTTGTAGTATTTCATAATGTGATCTTCTAATTAGTAACGATAAAGTTCAAGGTAGCTTTTTCACGTCCTTATGCTAATAAAGGCGTGAGTCAAGATGAAAGAAAGCAGGCCTTTCAGGGCTTGAGCAGCAGGACTGCTAAAAGCCAGTTTTAAGGAAGCGAGGTCTGTGCATGTGATCCTGCTGCCCTGTCTCATGACTTTGATGTTAGATGTTTTTGACCAAGTTTTACAGTGAGTTTAGGAAATCTGAGGGATGCATGGTTCTGGTAAAAATTAAAGGAAAAATAACTCCCCGGTTTTGAGGAAGAAGCCATCCTTCTCTGAGTGGCAGCCATTATGACCGGTTGGTGTGTTTTCTGGCTGTTCAGTGCACAGACCTGTCTGAGAGTTAGCTCACAGAGCTGTTTCCTCACCCAAACAAGAAGGCAATGTGTGGGAGGGCTGGATGTATGAGAATGACAAGCCTGAAGAAGAGAAAATAGTGTGTTTGATGGGACAGATGAATCTGCAGAGACTATCTTTGATAATCCTGCCACTCACAAGTCAGTCATCCTGTTGTTTTTCTTGGTGCATTTCTATGAATTCCTTAAGTTAATAATAGTGCTTAATAGTGTAGGGAGTTCTCTCCCTACCCTAACATGCATGTCACATGTCAGAGAACAGAAATCGTAAATACGAAGGTTCTTCTCCTAGAAGTGATGTTCTGTTTCCTTTCCGTTTTCCTTTTCTTTTCACAAGATGCACTCCCAGGATATGGGCCATCCCCTTTTGGTTTCCAAATTCTCTTAAAGAGTCTGTTTTTCTCCTAATTTGAGGTGGATATATGGCCTCTGTTAAGTTGCTTACTTTTCTAGAATTTCCTCTTTTTAAATTGCTTTTATTTCCAAGTCTTCCAGCGTATGATATTCTTGGTTCTACTGTATGACTTTTGAGTTTTTCATTGTGGTTCTTCTGAGTAGGAAATGCAGTTAGTTACTCTTGAGAGGTAATTACCTCTAATTCCACTTGCACTTTGTGTGCTTTAGTCTTGGGACTGCTGACACTGTTTTCAGCCCCAAAAGTTTCGCTATCAATTGATGCTGTTCACATTTGTTCTTGCTGTTAGGTATCTGGACTGATTGCCCCTGGGTCATGTACAAGTGGCTGCTTTCTCCGTCCTGGCCCTGTACAAATGCTTGTCCTGTCATCTTGATGGTTTTTTACCACAAAATACAGCTCAGATTTCTCGGTGTCTGTCGTTTTCCTGCAGATAGGGATTTTGCTTTGGATGTTCTGAATCTGTAGGAACTTTCTGATGGTTTGCTTGCATGCCCTGTTGATGTTTGCGCAGCCTTCCAGCACCTGTTAGAAATTTGTTTCTCCCCCAGCCTTCCCCAGTATGCTTTGTGCTGGTGTGAGTGAAAGCTGTAACAGTGCAACAGCCTGTTGGTATGCCCGGAATATGATTTTAATGAAAAAATTTCATCAGCCAATTCTCCATCAGGTGGTGGGATATCTGACGACAGAGCTTCAATGTGAAGTGTGGTCTGTGTTCAGCCTGTTGCTTCTTCAGCTTCTTTTTCTCACTTGTCTCAGCCAGGCAGACAACATCACTGTTTTCCTGTTTCGCGTCCTACAATGACATGTCCGTGTTCCGTCTTTTGTTACCAGGAGCATACACATGTTTTTACGCTGAAATTCTCTGAGGGGTTGTCTCTTCCCACGCGAACGTGGCACATTGTGCTGCCCGTCCATCGGGCAGTGCTGTGTGATCCCTAGCCCACAGCCGCAATCCTGCACTGCCTGCCAGTGCTTGGGCTGCCGGTTATTGCACTTCTTCCGTCAGCTTAATAAATATTATTTCAGAGGATTCTGGAAGGGTTTTTTTTCATATGTTCCACATGATTAAAATATTTGCATTGACCTCATGCTTGTCTTTCTTACACTGAAACGGTGCCGTTAGCGGGGACTAGTGTTGCCTGTGTAGCCTTGGCTATGAGATGCAGGCATATGTCTATAAGGATGAGCTGCCAAGATGTAAATTAAAAGGAAATGGGAAGCTGAATTCCAAAGCTACTGTTTTATAGTCTTCAGTGACGTCATTAGTATTCATAAAAGTTTAACTAGATCTTCTGAGCATACTTGTGATAGTTTTACAGAAGATATGTGGAAGTGTTTTCTGACTGAATATTTAAATTGTGTCTCTTTCAGAGCTTTTACTGTCTGTTTGGAACAGGCTTCAGAAATTTGACTCAAAAATCCATTAATTAGAAATCACTTCACCTGTTCACTTTCAAATATCTGCAGCAAAGTGAACTTAGCATGTTAGTTACATTAGGAATAATGACCTAACCTGACAGTGGTCCTGACAAGAGAATTGAATGGAAACATTTAAGTAGATTTCACATCAAACATATAAACACTTGCAGGCTGTTAGAGCAATAATTTTCATTTCCTGTTTTGCACTGTAAAACATTTATTCCCAGAGTAATTTGAGTACAAGTGGGATTTTTTGTTTGGTTGGGTTTGGATTTTTTGGGAATGATTATTGCTGGGTTTATTTTTTTCCTGATAAAGTCTAACAGTCAAGTGTGAAAGGAGATTGTATTTGCCCTTAAAAAGGAAAAGACCTTATAGTCCTCAGTGCATTGTCAGTATGTGCTAGTTTCATATGACCCTAGTGTAGGGATTTGGGGCTTCAATTATTGTCAGAGGAGCTTTGGAAGAAGGTATGACTGGCAGGCTATTATATTTTACAAGTATGCACACTGATACTAGATAGGGAGTATGAATGGGTATGAAAGCTCTGTGCTCCGATGGGAGTTTCTGAATGTGTGCTCTGATTATTATATTTGCTTTGTTTACTCTCTTTCAGGTATTCACTTATAAACAGAGCACGATCACACACCAAAAAGTAACACCTATGCATCAAACGAGCGTGGAGAGTGTGGAAGACATGGCAGCACTCATAGATCTCCATGAAGGCTCCATTATGCACAACTTATTCCAGCGATATCAGCAAGATAAAATCTATGTAAGTTTCTTCTAAAATTAAGAAAAGTACCCAGAGGGAATGTTTTTGTGTAAGTGCTGTGTGTGTTTTGCTGTTCTGTGGTTATCTCCCCTCCTAATTTTCTTCAGTTCCTTGTGTATCCACACGGAGCTGAAGTGTACCTCATCTAGTGATTTGTCACCAGCAATGATGGAAGGAGAAGGTAGCTCAGGGCTAGCCAGACAATCCCTTGGAAACTTTGAAAAACTGGCATGCTACATACGCTTTTGCAGTTCCAGTGACAGGATTGTGTAAAAAGTTCTCATTTTTCTCTTCTCCTGTAGATTAACTGCCCCAACTGTATGTACTGTGTGGGAGGATGTGGTAGTATTTAGTCTGTGAATACCATCTGAGATTCCATTGGCCAAGATCCAATTCTGATGAGCATCCCCTTTTCTGTTGCAGTAGAAAGGGGCTGGTATTCTGATTGCCAAGCTGCGGGCTAAATACAGATAGTCAGTGTCTGGGGTGTATAAGAACAGGCAGCGGTTTAGCAGTTTCAAAAACAAGGAATTAGTCTACACAGAATTCTTTTCTCAGCTCTGTAATGAACGTTTTTGACTTTAAATTTGCCTGCTTTTCATTAATCTTGAACTGACTAGATATGACTCTTTTCTGAATCTGGAACGGCATTAAATGTGAGAAAGATACAGGGAATATTAGTAGCTGTTACAATTGTGAAATCTCACTTTTCAGTGGTTGGGGTTTTTTTGTTTGTTTGTTATTTAATAATTACAGAACATAAAATTATTTTTGTTTGTGTCATCTGTCTAGACCCTTGATTTGGCCGTATACATGCTTTCTTCTAACCTTCATCTGTTAAGTTTGGCTTCTTTATTTTTAAACATGAACATAACATAAAAGTAAACTTTCCCTGTATTTAGAAATTAATCTTTATGATAAAAAGGAAAAAAGGGTAAAAGGAAATGATGTTACTTTGTAAGTTATTTTTAAAGGGGCTAGAATGGAGAATCCTAAATGTTGAGGTAATTCTCTTTGAAGAAGTTTTTATAGATGTTTTTTCTCAAAACAAATGAACCATCTTGCCTTTTGGAAAAATCGGTAAACAAAAAATGAATAGTATATATGAACGATCCTCCTTGTGTGGGGAAAAAGGCTAAGTGTTTCGTTTCCCGCCAGTGTTATTGGATTAGAATTCATTGTGAGTTAAAATAAAAAACATTTGTTTTCTGAGCAGTTACAGGTACTTCAATGTGGGAAACAGATGTCAGCCTTTTTCCCTTTTAGAAAGTGTGTGAGTAGAAGGGGGTGATTTTTTTGAAGAGGCAAAGAATAGCCCTGTTCTGAAGAGACATGTCCTAGCTTATTTCTTAGCTTGTCAAGGCAAGTTGAGGGTATTCTGATAACTTGGCACTCAGTGCGGTGTACGTTTCTAGATAAACAGGTTTGTGTGCTGTTAATGATGACAGATCCTCAATGGCTGCTGAATACTCATTATCCCTTTAGTTTTGCTAATTTTGCTATTATTTTGAGTTCAGCTCACCTGAAAAATTATTGAAAAGGAGGTTGGAAAAACAAGGTGTGTTTTGAAATGCATATGAAAGGCTCTCTGTTGTCCTGTATATGTAACTGGGACATGGTGCAAGAAGCATCTCCTTTTCTGCCTGTTCACTGGTACCCCACTCCTGCTGTGCCAGTGGTTGTGTTCTAGTAGGACAGGGCTCCAGGAACAGAAAGTCCAAGAAAAGCCAGTTAAGTAGTTTTGAATTATTTTATGAAACTTCATAGATATATGAGCATGTATTATAGGAGGAGGTATTGTCATTGCAAAATGAGCCGTGTCTTCTCAAGCCAAAATCTCTTAACTGTATTGAACAGTTGAATGATACTTTAATGTTTGATTTAAAAAAAAAAAAAAAAAGACTGAAAGGTGCATTAAGTTTCCCTTTGTTAAACGCAGCTGAAGAAATTAGGTTCCTGGTTATTCTGCTTTGGGAGCAGACTAGTTCTTTTGCAGCACCATAGAAGCCGCTGGACTTCATGCCAGGAGCAACCAAAACTTTCCAGACTGTAAATTTGCCTTCTCCCTTCTCTTCAAAAGTCCTCTGCCTTGGCCAGGAATTACTTCATCAGCGTAGTGCACAGTGTCTCTTGTATTGCCTCAGCTTCTAGGCTGTACCTGTCCCTTGTGCGTTAGGGATAAATTGGGACAGCATGTACCCCTCTTCACTCTCATCTTAGGGGCTGATCATCCCTTTGAAAGACTTCTTGCCATCGCTGAATATAAACCACCATGTAATTGCTATGTCCTAGCTTTTAGCTTTATTTCAGCTCTGTGCACCTCCTTGTCCACATCCTGAATTGGAAAAAAAGATATGCAAAGGTTTATGGTGGCATTTTTTGAGTTTTATGCTTGTAGTGTAACAAGAATTTTAGTATGGTTCTTTTTGTTAGTTTTCTCACTGGCAATGAGACCAGGAAGCGCGTGTTTGTATTTCAAAAATGCAGAAGAAACAATTAAAAAGAAATTTAAACAGTTGCTTTCCCAGGAAGACAATTAGTTATGCAAAACTTCCACTGTTAACTCGTGTTTGTCAGTATTTGAGGAGCTGTTTCTCCAGCAGTGAGCATTCAAGTAAATATCTTCAGATGTTTGAGTTCAGTTTAATCTTCCTTAATTTAATAGCATTTTTGTCTCATAATCATACCCGTGTTCTAAACTCTTCACTGCTTCCTAATTAAAACTGTAAAGATTCGTGCTATGGATGCCAAGTTTTGTAAAACATGTCAGTGACTTTCTTTGCTGCTGCCAACAACTCCAGCTATAGAGGGCCAGCAGACGGTTTTCTGTATTTCTTGCTGTTTTTCTGGGGAAAGGGAGGGAATATTGATTTAGCATGTAGACTGTGTTCATAGCATGAATGATGCCTGGCTCTGTAAATGACTTAAGGCTCCTAGCTGTTAGTGAGAATGTGAATGACAGAAGTTATTCATGTCCATGTGCAACCATCTTTTTGTATCAGCAATCAAGTCTGTCAACATCTACTTGTGATACTTTGTCCAAATTTCAATAAAAGGAAGCAGGGCATGCATTCCCTTTTTGGCCTGTGAAAAGCATGAGCTGTACCTCCCCTTTCTCAATCCTTAAAGCAAGCTCCTGTCTGGTATATTTTTCAGGTTTCTTGATTAATACTGCTTTTATCTAAAAGCTTAATTCTGGGCCATCACTGCTTTTGTTGTTCAGGAAAGGAGCAGAGTTAGGACGGTAGTGGTCCTGTGTTGCAGGGGTTTTCATTGCTGCTTCTTCCCCCATTTTACTCCCTCAGGCACAACTTGATATGGGAGGTCCAGCTTCTAGGCATCAGCACATGAGGTTTAATGCTCATCTTTGAACACTCAACTTACATGCTAGGTTGGTATGTGGCAAAATACAGAAAGATGAGCACCACTGCTAAAAACGGAAGGTGCCCGCATTTGAAAACGGTCCCTTTTGTGAAGGCGAACAAGGGATTTAGTCGCCTCTGAAGCAAGGCCAGCACGGGGCATGCAATGTGGAGAGGGGAAGTGCTGCGGCAGCCATTCTTGCTGCTGTTCAAAGGCAAGTTGTCCCCAAAGCTGTTGATACTGGTTTACTTTTAGTTAAGTACACACTGCAGGGGGAGACTGGCTCAGCCTTGGAGAGGACACTGTAAACCACACTATGTGGATTGTGCTGCAAGATGCACAAATTATGGTGTTCAAGCTGGCTCCGGGATGAGCTGCGGTTGGCTTGTGTCTGTGGCCAGAAGTTAGTTACTGATGCAGGCGAGTGAATTTCAGAAGAGCAGACCAGAGGATTAGAGAGCAGCTTTTGCTGAAGTGAGAGGTGGGTTGGAAATAACTGTAGTATACGTTGTGCAGGTTTTCTGTGTCAGATCCACCCTCATTTACCTGAGTTCAAGCAATAAACAAGTTTCAAAGGACATCTGATCAGTTTTTTCCTGTTGAGTTAAGCTCTAAAGTGCCAGGTAGGCACGTTCTTCTTTGAAGTGGTGATGATTTGACGCATGCCTGCCTTGTTCAGGTGATTAATGTGTCCCCATGCCCAGAGAGGCGTGCTGTGTGGGGTGGGGTGCAGCAGTCCCTTGGCCATCCTCCTCTGGTGGGAGAGTTGCCTCCAGGTTGTCCAGCAGTTGGGTGTGGTGGCCACATAGGGTGAGCGAGAACATAACCTATTTTTGCTCACTTTCAAATTAAGACTGCAGCTTGCCCAGTGATAATTATAACCATCTGTTAGTTCTGTGTGCATCCATATAAAAACTTCTGTACCAGCCACGTAGACATGTAGTGCTATACCAGCCACATCCACATCAGAGGGAGGATGCATGGTAATTAGGAGCTCAGTTTTCATGACTGTCTTCGTTTCTCTCTTCAGCTGAAGTAACAAAGATGGAATAACTTGGATAAGAAAGCAAAATTTCTTTGATTTTTAAAAAAGATATTAAACTGCTAAAGTTGTCTCTTTCCTGACAAGGTTGCTTGCAGAGTTCCAAGCCACTTAATTACACTGAATGTTCAGTTATCTGTTCTTAAAAAGTATATTCAGTTATTTATACATTGATTTAAAATCTATTTGTTTTTGTTTACTTTAGCAGCATGTTCAGTTGTAGTTTGTTAAATGTGCAGTAATTAGATAATTTATGTCCCTCTGAGTCATGAAGGTTCCCTGAGGCAGCTAGTTGATGTTTGTGCAATATTAATCAATAATCACTGTTGGGGCACAGACACTGTACTATCTAGGTCATTTGCTCTCTATAACTTGTTTGTCTAGGTTTCTGCATGTTTGTTTTTTATTGAGTACGGTAAAACTCATTTCAGATCCAGTTCAGCTGCTCTGTGCCATGTTACAATGGTCAGCAGGAAGTGAGTGTTGCTGCATGTTATGGTGAGAAAACAGCAGGGCACACTGAAGTCTTGATTAATTAAGTACAGACTGACAGACATAATTAATACACTTTGAAAGCATTCCTGTTTAGATGTTGTCTACAACAGACACAAGTTGTAGGTGAACGTAGAGAGACAAAGGACGATGAGCAGAAGACAACAGCCCCAAAATGCTTACTTATAAAGACCAAAGCTGTCATGACTGGTTTCTTAAATGGAAAAACTTCGATGCACTCCCTGCAGAAGCTGGACTTTAAAAGCATGTTTATCAAGGACCCATACACTGTCCTGGACAACTCAACAGCTTTGGTCTTTGGCCTGTCATGTTCTGTGGTATAAGTAAGTGTGGGCCATTGACTTCAAAAACACAAACAGCGGTACACACAAATTGTGTCATTAATTAGTACCATAAAATATATATAAGTATTTTACATGTACATTTAGACCAAGTCCTTAGTTATTACACTAGCTCCTAGAACTACGTTTATCCTGGTCTTTGTCTGCAACCCAGCTGTGGTTGCACAGTTCCTCTCCACAGGCATCCAGTGCTCTAGAGCAATCCCAAGTACCCAGTTTGCAGGATCTGCTCTGTGGTCACTGAGGAAACTGCTGTTTATTTATTTGCTCTGCTTTTACAGTAAAGAAATTTAAAAGGTGTGCTGATGAATCACAGTGGTTTTCATGCCTTCCCACTGGGGAGATGGGGAAAATTCTCTCCACCAGCTCCTTCAGTGGAGTTGTAGAGAGCACGGTCGCTAAGAATGCATGACAAATGTCTATACATAGTTACTTACCTCCATAATTAGCATGTTATGCTTGCACACATCAGATAATGTTTTCAAACTGTAGTTCAAAGTGAGTTCTTGTCTCCAAGCATTAATTACAGCTTCCATTTCACATCTGTTACTAGAGAGCAGCAGACAAAGATCTATACAAACACAGCAGGCTTTTAATTGGAAATCTAGTGGAATTTATTTCTGGTAATAGCTATTTCTAAAGGACGGTCAGTTATATAGATCAGCAATTGTCTGCCAGAGACCAGTTATCATTATTTTTTTTTTCCTTTTTTTTAATACATGTTAGAGGAAGAACATAGCTGTAATGGTATGAGAAGAAGTAACCAAATGCCATCGGTTGGTTAACCAGCTTTGCTTCTGAATTTCTGCGTATTGCAGAACTTGTGGGACTAATGATAGAAGCAACAACAATAAAGAATGTTTGCCTGAACTTTGTCTGCACAACTGAAAATATGGTGGATTTTAAAGGTGCCTATTTTCAGATCTTAGCCTTATTTCGGCCTGCGCTGTTGTGATCAACATGATATCATTAAAAAGGGAGCTGCTCAGAAAGGTCTGTGTAATTGAGTACACTATCATGTACGCAATGACTACATAAATGTTGCAATGTACGGCTACACACATAACTTTATATTATGGTTTGCAGCACATTAGGTATTTGTTGGTAACCTTCTCTGTGTATTTGGTGCAGTAGGGAAATCCCCCTCTGTCATCAGTAGGGCTTTCAGTGAGACAGATGGGGAGGCGGAGGAGGTCAACATTTTGTTTAAGCATCAGAAAACTTGCTCTTTCTGTGTGCTCTGTACCAGTATTTTTCTTCTCATTTGGCTGGTTGGTAGGAGAATAAATAATACATGCAAGGTCAACAACAGGGTCAATTCCTGTTGACTTCTATGAGCTTTGAATGATACCTAAGCTTTACTTAATGGTAACATCATATTGAAAACTGCAAAGTAGAAAATCTGTCATCTTCTGCAGGTTTCATTATTGCTGATGGTATAAATTGCTAATGTCTTCTCAGATTTGAAGGCTTGTTTTTGTGTTATTTTCTCCACATCTTTATTGAATGTCACTGCTAGCTCTGTGAGCTGGGAGCAGAAAGTAGACCAATGCGCACCATCAAAAAGAAAATTTTTCAGTCTCTTGCGTAAATGCCGACAGCAGCTTAGTGCCATTCAGTCAGAGCTTTTGCAAATGGTGCTGAATGCTTCTGTGTGTGCCTTGGCCTCGCTTGCAGGTAAGCTTTTGGCTCCTTTCTACAAGGTCTGTTGCTCCTGGTCCCACAAAGGCACTGAAGGGAAGGCAGGAATTTGGACTCTGAAACTTAAGCTACTTGTCTGTCCCCAGCACGTTTTCTTTACATGAGCTGATCTTTGACTGTAAAGCAAGCTGTACAAAATTTACTGCTTGTGCTGCACTGTCCAAACATCTTATTCACATATTCCAGCAGTTTAAAACTATAAAGGCCACATACAACCCATTTAAGTTGAGAACTAATTAAATTACTTTTATAGCTATTGTCTACCTGTAAATTGACTATTGATTCATAGTCAGGTTGTTACTTTTATTTGAAAATATGTAGTTCATTTCTTGCAAGCGGTTGCAGGTATGTCTTTTTGATGTCTGTCAGTCTTTTGTTTTAAAAAGGAATTGGGTCCGAAAGTTCCATTTAGCAGACTTTTGACTGCTAACACTCTGCCATCTTAATGCTGGTTTCTAGACCCACAGCTATTAGGCAGCAGTTCAGTGCCATCCATCAGGCTACCTGGCATAGACTTAGATTTCAGTTATTCTGGGTTCTGATTTCTGTTTTCATGCTGTTAAAGCATAACTCCTGCTCTTCCTGCCCTCCTCCTGAAAAAGCCCTTTCTGTAGAAGAGGTCCTCAAATATGAAAGGAGCAGGGAAGTTATGGAAATGTGGATGTCTTAATGTAAAATACATGCAGGCAGAATAAAACAGATTTCTAAAGCTTTATATTAAAAATAATTCTCCAGTGTTCCAGAGACACTGCTTTTTGGGATATCATCTACCAGAATTTCTGTTTTCATTTGTGTGTGTCTTCTCTGAAAAGCCCCTTCATCTTCCTGAGATGAATCTATAGGAAGGAAGAAGACCATTTTTTTTTCTTTTCCTTGCTGGAGGGCGAATTAGACCTTCAGACAGCTTTGAAAGACTCATTTGAGCATTATACAATAACAAAGCAGGAAGAACTAGTGTGTGGCCCCAGGCCATTTGAAATGAAGTGGTGAGCCATGGGGTCTTCGCTGTTTGCGAGGCCTTTTCTGATTTGAGCTTGAGATCGCCTCGTTGGAGTTAAGCTGTGCACTTGTGCACACAGATTGCTACAGTCTGATGTGCAAGCCTATATTCACATGCTGTATTGCAGCCCATGAAAATGACAGAAATCAATGCCTCATTCTGATCAATGGCATTTTTTTGTTCAGGAGGTCATCTCCTCTCTCCACTTGGCAATGGTGAAGAGAGATACTCTTCCATAGCTGTTTATATAAGCAGTCTTTGCAGTAGATCACAGAAGATCCTTATCTTGACATCCAGTGCATAGGACTGCTACATGGTAAGGATTGGATTGTATTGTATTAGTCAGAAAAAAAATACACTAAAACCAACGAGACTTAGTGCTTTGTATATAGGAGAAAAACTGACAGAAACGTGTCAAGTTCTTAAATAAGGAAAGATGTCTGTCTGACATCAATATTATTGTCTGTTGTTTTGGCTTTTAGCTTTGGCTGTAACAATGCTCTTTTATCAGCTTTTCTATATATTGGTTTCATATTTCCCAGCTGGTTTTTTTTATGTTCAGATTCTGTATAACACTTGTAGAGTTTCCTTGAGTATCTCCATCCATATGAAACAGTCTGTTCAGTATGACAAAATTAATGGGGAAACAATATGAGATTAAGCTATGAGTGTATCTGTTCACCTCTGGAGAGCTCTTGGTTTTGTGCAGGTTCCTCACCATCTCAGAGCCTTCTGTGGAGTTAAACTGAAAGCTGTGACTGTCTCTGTGCACTCTTTTGGGTATTTATGTTGGCAGCTAAGGTGACCAAAACCCAATTTTTAACCCTTAAGAAACAGACAGATCTAGGTAGCTTCAGTTAGCTGCCTAGAACAAGGACACTATGAATGTGCAAGGCTGAAGCTGTACGGAAGGGAAGGATTTGCTTAGCTTAGAAGTTAAAGTAGCTGGGTTGCAAAGTACCATTTTTTTCATGAAGAAGTAGCATAGCCTTGGCCCTTGGAGGGGCTTGTGGACAGGATGATCTTGCGTAATGCTGTTGTACCACAGGAAGCTTAAGGTCACATTAGTTGGGTTGAAGGGTCAACATAACAGACAAGGATGCACCTAATAGGGTGTGTTGCTATTCAGCAGTCATCTCTGATCATCTGAAATCACATATTTTAAAAAAATCTAAAAGAATTACAGGATCTTCTTGTGAACTGTGCCAGTGAAAACAAGCATAAAGCCTGGCTTTGAAAATGCCTTGGTCTGTTACGCCTTGGATCTGATCTGTGCTCGGCACAGAAAGGGAAGTGGCCCCGAGGGAGGCAGTTGGTAGAAGAGGCTGCTGCAGCGTACACCAGGAGCTGAAGCACATGGCAAAGTGCAGCTAAGCTGTGTGAATGTGCCTGAGAAGATGCTTTTCAAAAATGATGACAAGGAGAACTGTGGGTCTTGGATGTAGGTAGCTGCCTGTTGGCACTTAATCATAGTGACATTCTCTGTCATGTTTTGGTTCCCTTCAAAAGGTCCTGTCCTATGGATGCTAACTCTTGCATTTGTAGGGTGGCCTGTGTGTTTGCAAACAGCTTGTTTTGCAGTCAGTTCTACAACTGACCTTGAGAAGAAAAAAGAACAATTTAGGTGTCATAATGGTGTGCACATTGAAAAGGAATGCAGTGATAAAGAGAAGCAAAGCTGATGTAAATTTGGGCAGCTGGAAACCCACCGTGAGTCACCAAACGTGGTGAGAGGGCTGCAGAAGCCCAAGCATGTGAGTGTGATTATAGAGTATGACATTTCTGTCTTAGAAATGTCTTGACTGGTTGAAAATATCTAAACTTGTAGTTCAGTACTTCACTTTGATTATGGTTTTTAAGAAAGGAGTTTGGCTTCAGACATTTTAGTTTATAATTTAGAGAGACGACTGTATTCCATCCCGCTGAAATTAGCATGGGACTAGCTGAAAGATGGGGTATACTTACCAGAGAAAGGATAAATCAAGGTCCTACCAAGAACAAAGGCATTAATTATCATCCTCTTTATGGCATACCCTTGCCCCTTCTGCTCCCTCCCCCAAAAAGCACATCAAAATACGGCCCAGCCATCGTTCTCCTTATGCTGATGGGTGTGTGGTGGTTGACCTAGTTATCTTTGCCTCAGAATAAACTCAGTCGTGATTACTGTCAATCCCTTCACCTCAGAGAATTAGGAACGATGGAGGCTATATCTGCAGTGTGGAGCAAACTCTTCTGTTCCCAGGTTTTGCATCCTGACAGCTTGAAATTTGGTGTTGAAAGCATAATGAAGTTTG